>JAANSN010004536.1:0-14773 GCA_036850665.1 Dicranocentrus wangi | reverse complement strand
AATTTTTAGTCAGCGAAAATGGGTCCTCGTCGAGCTCGGCGGATGAGTGTTCTCCTCGCAGATCAAACTTGAGTGATCTGTGAAACGACAGCAGGAATGTGATGAATTAGGGAGAAAATAAGCGAATAACAAAATTGAGAGAAAAGTGGTTTGCCAAAATTGTTTTTGTGTCTCGATTTAATCGACTCGTAAAATTGGCTAAAATGCTAATTTCCCCGTAAAAACCGTATTTTACTGGTGGCAAGTCGCGAGGTGGAGGTGATCGTGCGATAGTGTGACTCTGTGAGCTATTACGCGTCAGTGCAACAATTTTTATCGAAACAAAAATGTTGAAATCTTTTTTCTCTCTCTAAAACATATATAACATGTTTGTGTGACGTCAATCCCGTCGTCTCTCTGGCATGATGCATACGGTCTGACTGAAAAAGTCTGAATCAACTTTGTTATTTAATACGCCAAGGAAAAAAAGGAATGGGGAAAATGTGGGATTTTTTTCTTCTTCTTCCTTTCCTCAACCCAAATGGAATTGACTGGCTCTCTCAAAAAATAGAAATTCATCGATTTGAGCAGATAGTGTTTCGTTTCATGTTTCTTTAAAGAGAAAAAGACAAGCTGGTTGCATTACTCTGTTTTTCTTTATGGGATATTTTGTGCTGCTAATTTTTCCTCGGAGCATGCCAACGTAAACAAAAATATAAGAAGAAGGTGGAGGAGGAGGAGGTTCGGAGGAAGGAAGGAATTGGAAACTAAACCATGCCCGATTTCCCAAACCCGACACGTGTTCCTCATTACTTNTTCCCAAACCCGACACGTGTTCCTCATTACTTACAATAATAATAATAGAGTATAAAAATAGCAACATACACACACACGCAGTGTGGAAGCGAAGCACGAGTGAAATAAAGTGACGATGTTTCCAACGTCAAATAATATGATAATTATCTTGGAATAATACGCGACGGATGAGACTCATCTTTAAACATGTGGCTCGTCTCAAGATTTACATTTTTGATGAGTTTTTAGTGACACGTGAGTGAGGAGTTGTGACAAGTTTGAAATGTTTTAGGATAAATATAATATGCTCGTGCCCAAAGTGAATACTGCGAATATTTTTTCAAATTGCGAATTTAGCATGAGCTCAGACACGCGCAGTGCACATCTTTAAGTTTTTGTTTCAAGGGAATTATTCCCAAGTGATTTAAAGTGACTTTTGTCTCTGGGTTAATTTGGATATTTGGAGTCGTCGGCGCGTCAGGTGAGACCCATTTCCATCACCACTTCATTTAAAGCCCAAAAAGGTCAAACATCTTTGCGAAAAATTCCCCAGTCAACATTTGTTTATTTGCACACACGCAACTTTTTTTCGCAAAAAAATGTTGAAGCAAGACATGCAAAACTCGACGTAGATGGTGAACCTGCGCCAACATGAAAACCCTTACGCATCGTCATTCCCTTCAATCATTTTTTTCCCAGAGAATTATCTAGCTCAATATATACATGTGTACTTTTCTCGCGAAAAAGGAGAGCTTTTCATCTTTTGCAAATATTCAGCCTTGGTGGCGGTAGCACTCACTGCACTATACTATGTCCTATGCTACACGTACGTTACATTCTTGAAAAACTTGTTGCTCCTAATCCCCAAAACCTGCTTAAAAAGCGAAGGTTAGGGAACCTCGACCGGCGAAGTTATGGATGGAGGATATATAAAATTCCATATTATAATATTATAATGAGGAGGGTTAATACATAAGCAGTCTCCTTTTCAGCTAGAATCCTTGCATGCAACAATACAATACAATACAATATTCTTTGTCTTTTTTATTATTATATTTTCTGGGATCAACTACTTTTGCAGCCTGTTTCTTTTAGCATTTACACCCCTCATAACTCATTCCAGCGGAGCCAAGACAATATAGCCGATCTCAAAAATATAGCAGTATTGTATTGTATTATCGATTTTGATTGTTTTTTCTTAGTCTCTGATGGTGCGGGTTTGCCTATCCCATATAGCTTCCAATTTTCAAGCAGAGAGAAGATTATTATTGCTTCCATCCCGAAAAGGAGTTTTTATGCTCATTTATCACCTTTTATTATTTTCCCCCTGCAACTCCAACTTGCAACAACTCCACTCCACTCCACTCGTCTCCGTGTTAAATAAATCTCATTCAACTTTTGCAAAATAAAATAAAGAACATGACTAAATCAGGTTGGGGATCTATCTCTACGACGAAACTCTCATCTCAACTCCAACTATACCACTCGCCACTTGTAATCATTTCGTGTTTACAGATGATCCGTTTTGTTTCGCTCAGACGGGGAATAAACAATACTTACATTTTTTGTCTTCGAAGAGATTCCTCTCTATGTAAAAGCCCCACCAGCACACCACCACCACCGGGATAATATATGGCGAAAAATATTTCACTGAAGAGAGTTGGACTAACTAACTGTACAAACCAGTATAGCAGAAGAAGAATCCTTTTGATTCTTATATATTTGCTTGAAGAACTTGTCTGAAAGATGCTCGGAGAAGAGACACTCCTGTTCTGTTCTCCTATACTCGCTCGCCTCCATTTCATTTCATTTTTTATGCTTAAACTCCATTTGTCAACTCAAGTTTTTAATTCCATTTTGAAGGTTTAATGGGCCAAAATTGAAAATAAATAACAATTCGTTCAAGCTATATGAGTTATAGTACACCGCACCAATTAATATTATTACAATCTACTAAGCCAGCTTAGCAGTTTGCTTTGTCAAATATTGTTTTTACACACGCGAGTTTTGGAGTGTTGGAGGGCCAACAGATAAAATGTTGTGGAGGCTAAAAAAAATGTGTGTGAATGTGACAATCTTGACATAATTTTGATATCTAAACAGGGCGAGATGATATTTTTGCAAGTGGAGTAGTAGTAAGTAATATAAGTGGATCATGCAGGCTTCCATCCAACTTGGGTCTCACTCATTTGCGCGCTGGTTGAGTGTAGGTGTCAAAACATAAAAGTGCGGAGGAGGAGGAGAGATTCTCATCTCATCAATATCACATTTTGCGCTGATTTTTTTCTTTTTTATCATTTCGCTCAAACTTTTTTTGGTTGGGATAATATCCTGGTTTAATGAACTTAATCTGATAAGACTGACGCCGCTCCATCGTATGCATATGTATATATTGTGCAAAAAAATTTGCAAAAAAGTTCTCTTATCCCACATATTTTTTTTGCGAGAGCAGAGTACGCAATACTACATTTTGCGATTTATTAAAGTAGTTCAATGCAAGTTTGATGATTTCTCGCGAAGCGGCTGCACTTTATGCTGCACTTTATGCTGCACTCTCCGCATCAAATGGACCAAATGGATTTTCACAAAATGTAATTAAGCAAAGTGTTTATGACTTTTGAGCATCCCATAAAAAACGATTACGGCAGTCCAATACGTCCAACGCAGTACTGGCATGGCAGGGCAGGGGCATTAGGCACCTTTTGTTGACCGCTGCTGATCACGTCACACTCTTCATGTTCCTACCAAACAACTTGTTTTTTTCCCAAGAAAAAAGTACATATGTGACTATACCTTTTATATACTCTTATTAAGAATACAATATAAGACAAGACGACAGATTGTGCAGTAGAACATGGTTCGCGTAGGTTGACTTCTCTTTTCTTTTTCTTCTTGGCTTCATATGGATTTTATGACACTATCCAATTTCCTCTGTGGGCTAGTTAATTAATGCAAATTAACTCTTCAGAGTACAAACACAATCGCGAAGCACGGTGGTGGTGCGGTGGTGGTGCACCGCGCAAGATGGATATCGTTGTGGTATGACGACGACGCTAAGGTCGCGTCGCACAGCATCAGCATTTGGCTGCTGAGGTCTGATTTTCGTTAAAGATATTCAATTTCCCATGCTTCTTTTGGAGTCAGCCCTGACTCGCAACTCGTAAAAAAACAAAGTTTTTTTCTTGCTAAAACAGCAGCAGCATAGCAGCCGCAGTCTGATATATGCATATACCCCTTGAGTTTAATTAATTGCTTTTAATTAGGGCCATACGGTCACAGTCTGGAGGGGTAGTATGACGATGATGATGACCACGACTTGGAGAAATACGTTCATATAAGTAATATGATATGATATTTATGTCCACTTGACTTTTTGGTCCCCCATTCAAATTATTGCTTTTAATGGCGATATTTAATGGGGAATAAGTGTAATTCTCTTGAGCCAGACTGCCATTTGTGCCATTTAGTGTCAACCTTTTTGTCACCCTGCTTCATTGTCGTGCTGCTTGCTCCCTCAGTCTTTCAATGACCCATAATAGGTGATAAAAACAAGTCGTTTGTTTTAATTAACTTAAATTCCCATTTACCATGAGGGGAGAGTAGGAGAGTTGACAAAAAGGAGACAATTCATACGTCAGCCGTCCGTCATGATCACATCACGAGCATGAGCAAAGAGCAGTCAGCGAGCGTCTTTTTTTGGCTGCATATAAATAATCCAAAAAAATGTGTGCAGAAAATTTTGTATTCTTTTTTAATTTTATTATTATTATTTTTTCCCTACGTGGCCTGCATTCCCAAATAGAATATATATTATGATCCCAATATTTTTTTGCCTTCTCCGCCTTAATAAGGCTGTCAACAAGTCCATAAAGTGGGACTCTTCACACTTCTTCGCACAGTCAAAAGGTGTCAAAATGACAATCTGCGCTTTTGATCTGGATCTTATATTGCTCACTCACACTCGTGTAATAAATTCAATGTTTTTTTCTTCAGAGAAACAAAAAAATGAGCTGCTCTTAATTCAGCTTATTTGGCGGGTTCATTTGCATTATTATTAGCGTCAACTTGGGTCTGGCTCAAAAACCGTTGCCTGAGTGCACCTGTAACATAAATTGTACACAGCATTTTCTTTCGCTGGGAAAACTTTGTGACGTCATGGATCACTCTGATGAGAGCTCTGCTCCGGCTCTGCCGAGGAGTTAAAAGTGATTCCGTGTTGTCTAATCAGTAATCAGCCTTCAGAAAATAAAAAGGATTTACACATTATGCGAGTGGGTGAAAGAAAATGAGCATAAATAAGTGTATATTTCGTCGGCTCAATGATTTTCTCGGGTTCACGCTTTTAATAAGTATATATTGGAATTTGCCTATACTTTTAAATTTTATTCTCGACAAATAAAATTACACTGAATGCCCGTTTCGTTCCAAAGTCAAAAGTGAACTTGGGTATGATATTACAGTAGTACACTGGCCGTCAGGATGGAATGAGGTTGATGAACTGCTGCAACTCCAAAATGGAAGAGTCCAGAGAAGAGCCAGCCAGACTGTGAAAGATGAAAAAATAAAGATACAGCACAGCACACAATACTTATATCTCTCTCTCCCAATTCAGCTTTTCAGCTTCTATTCGGCTCCAAATGGCCCACGCTCTGTAAATGGGCTGAAGGAGGAAAACGAGCAAAAAAATGGTCTTCACAACACACAATAGTGCAGTGTAGTGCTGAAGCGAAAGAGGATGGAGTATGGATGGAGGATTGGAGTTGACACTCAGTTTTTTTAATACACGTCGATTGTTATTATGATTACTGTTATGGCTTACACATGTCTTGATTGTTGATTAGCCTTCACAAGGAAATATTATTATGGGCTCGGTGGTTTTTGGTGGTTGAACGCATGTACGGTGGCATCTTCGTCGTCTTCTTCTTCTCCGGTGGAGAAGATTCCATTCCATTTTTTTGTTTCCATTGTGAATGCTAATCGTAAAGGATGTGTGTGTGTGTGGAAGATACAATAGGAGATGGACGGAGATTCTTTTTTGCCTGAAAAGGAAATAAGGCCGGGCTGAGCCGAGCCGCTTAACTGCATCTGTATTTATATGAATATTATGTATGCTTGGCTGTGAAAGGAGGAGAAGAGCCAAGTTGTAAGATCATTTTCAAAAGGGAATCCTGTCATGAATTGAATTGAGAGGGGAAAGGGGAAAAACGTGCAGCCGTGACTAGCTAATTGAATGGCAGTTCGTGAGATTTCAGTTTGACTTTGGATAACAGTCACAGAGTCCCAGTCCTCCTCCCTATTTCCCAAGCACGTGTTAGCATGCAAAAGCTAATATCCACAGAATAGTTTTCAAAAAAGGCAAAAAAAGAATAGTATATTGAGATCACATTGGGTCAAACAAATATAGAGAGAATGGGCGAATATGGGTTTGGGTTACAAAAGCAGAAAAAGAACCGAAAAATTCCACAAAAAGAAAATTTTTTTCTCTCTCTCTATTTTTTCCCTCCAAACTGAGGAATTCGCTTCCGACACAACTTTTGCATTCTGCCCGTGTCGAACTGGGTCCAAATAACTAGCTTCCTCCTCTCCGGCACAAGTGTGCACCTTCTCTTTCAGTTTCAGTTTTCCCGAAAAACATGAACTGGCTGATTGTGCTGTGCTGTGTGTTGAGCTGTGTGGAGCTCGGAGGAAAAAGTGGAGAAGCTCCATGTGCCAGCGTCATTCCTTGGTGAGCCGTCACGGAGGAACTACCAACAACAGCATTTTCGCTCTCGTTCTTCAGTCAGGTTGAGGTTGAACTGCCTGAACTCGGGTAAATAAGTAGGAGACTCCTTGTATATAAGGGGAATAAGAATTCCTTCTTCTTTTTTCTTGGCAAACAAGATTGTCCAGAGTGGGAGTGAGTGATTTTCGCCGCGGCAGAGCGAGAGGAGCAGAAGAGATCCATACAGTCTTGTTGACTTTTGACATCTTCTTCTTTCTCCTGATCCACTAAAATGTATTATTGTTCCTGGTGATAGCTCCGGCTTCAGAGCAGCAGCCCAACACTGCCCCTGCCAAAATAATAATAAAAAGGAAGGAAAAGCTAGCTTCTTTTTCTCCTTCAAGTGTTTGTCTGTATAGTTTTTGAAGGTAGTTGTTGAACAACATGTTCCAGTCGGAGAAGAGCAGTAGTAGTATAATATTATGTAGTAGTGTGTTTAGTGTTATGGAGGAAAAGAGGAGGAAGGGGATTATCTAAAAACGGATTTTCCGTTCTGGCGACGACGCCGACGACGACGGTGGACACTCACTCTGACAAAAATAAATAAATAAATAAAATCCCGTCAAGTCAAGGCTATTGACCAGGCAGGTTGGCAAGTTTTTTTTTGCAAAAGAAGAGAATACATTTTGTTGAAAATATATTCCCTAGTTTTTGTGCAAAATAGAGAGAAATTAGGGAAAAGTGAACTGGGCCCGTTGGCTCTGCTCCAGAGAGTGAGTGATCCTGGAAGTAGATGAAAATTTGCATTTGAGCGAACCTCCAGCTCTTTCTAGCTCTGCATTTTGTGTGTTCCCAGAGGAAATCAAGTTTGGGTGAAATTGTGAACTGCATCTCTGCAGGTTGTGTACAAAAATCTGCGTCATTTGTCACCGAGTCAGTCAGTGTGAAGTAGTAAGTCCAAAATGGGAGTGGGGGAATTTGGAACTACACTACTGTCAGCCTCCCTTTGACAATCCATTACTTCCAGGAATAATAATTAGCCCAAAACAAAAAAGGCATGGTGGTGGTGAAGGAATATTATTTTCCATGATGGTGGAATACTGAGATTTTCACAAAGGAGTTCAAAATATTAGTATTATTATTATTATGAGTGTTTGTGTGCTTGAAGCTGCGGATTAGCCGTTGGGATTTACGGAGGAGTAGTAGCACACCGCCCCACATCCTCCTCGACTCGGAGAATCTCCCAGTGAATGTAAGTGTCTCACGGCTTCGCTCCAAATGTGCAATAATATTCCAATTTGCATTCCATTCCAGGATATGACGTTATGTTCCTCACTCACTCCAAACAAAAAACTCCAAAATCCCTTTTGTACTTCCTGGCCGCCTTCTCCAAGACCAATTCCGTGTCTTAAATATTGAGCACACTCGCTCTGTTCCTTCATCATCATCGTTTCTCGAATGGAGAATATGTTATGCTCTAATACTGACTCTGAGTGAGATGATGAGATGACTGAGAACACAAGCCAAAATTCAATTTTTTTTCAGTGCCGCATCCTAATACGTAATACGTAATATTTCTCAACTCGTTTGAGAGTTTAAAGTCCCGAGGCATAGGCATCCAACGAAACTTCTTCTTCCCATCAAGCCACGTGTAGTTTCACCATTTTTTGCATTCGAATTGAAGGAACACAAACGTACAGCAGCAGAAAATACGAGATTTTTTTCTTCTTCTTATATTCTTCTGAGGTTGAGGTTTGTTTCCCCTTGAAATTTGGTAAAGCTTTCTGGTGAGTTCATTCATCATAAAAAACAAATCTGTTTCCCGTCCATTAGCCCATTATTTATTGGTTATGCCCATTCTCTCTCTCCCTCTCTCTCTCTCTCGCTCTCTGCAAGACTTGAGAACTGCGGAGCAATTGAACTTTTGACAATAATAAAAAAACACATTATTATTACACAATTTTTTGTATTTCGTTTTCTTCAACGACGTTTCCTCCCCATCCAAACCAACCTTCAGTTCAGTTCAATTCAGAGAGATCAGCCGATAGGGAAAAATATTGAAGTTGGACTGCGGTCATAATAAAACAATTTTTTTCTTCTTCTTCAGAGTTTGTGAGCTCGATGAAAAGCTTCTCATGATTGATGGAATTGGAAGGGAGAGGGGAAACGTGATAAAAAATAGAAAAAAAAGATTTGAGAGAGATTTGTGAAACAAGTGGTGAACAGGAAAGTGGATGAAAGGGGGAAAGAAGGGAGCTAGCTCTAACATGATAATCAGGAAAAAATCCTGTTGTTGAGAGCCGGCTTGTAAAGAAATGATATTTATTTGGAGGAATTATTCAATTTGAGCTAAAGGCAACCTGGCCTGAATTCCAAATGAGTTGAGAAAATAAAAAATATAAAAAAATGAGCAAGAAAAATGTAATTTTCAACGGGATATATAGTGCATTTTACTCCTGCTTACTTACTGCTTGTAGTGTTGTAGTATGTAGGCATCATAATTTTCCCCCATAATATTCCCTCCATATAAACATGGGCTCTCTCTCATGGGCTGAGAAATTTGGAATGAACTGGATTGTGCTGCTGCCTGCCTACTGCTGCTGTTGTAAATGTTGCTCGGGCTCTGTATCGTTTTCCCCTCCATTTCCCACAGCATCTGAACGTAAATTAGGATTGCATAATGGGGGAACATGGCATGTCACGGCCATTACGGTTAATCTCGGCGAATAATATAAGGTATGGACTTGCCGGGTGGAAATACATTATTTTCCACAAAATGCTTTGGCGAGATTGTAGATATTCCGAGGAAAGCGAAATAGAGAGTGAGAGTGAGAGAGTGAGAGTGTGTGTGCTGGAAACCCATA
Organism: Dicranocentrus wangi; assembly: GCA_036850665.1. Lineage (NCBI taxonomy): Eukaryota > Metazoa > Arthropoda > Collembola > Entomobryomorpha > Entomobryidae > Dicranocentrus > Dicranocentrus wangi. The sequence goes on along the minus strand of JAANSN010004536.1, from coordinate 5,434 downwards.
AAATTTCCAGGCTGTAGCACGGACCCCAGCTAATTATCCAATAAAATAGGGAATATTGGGCATTTTCCTTCGTGCTGGTGGTGGTGGAGGAATAAAACACGCGACATTTGCGGGAACGTGAAAACGCGAAATACTTATTTTTATCGCGAGCAAAATGAAAATGACGTGAGGGGCTACAATCTACACACAATTTAGAGGCAGAGAGAGAGAGAGCACCCAAATAAAAAACCTTAAACCGACTTATACGTTCTCTTCTATTCTAGTCCTCCGGAAAAAAACATTAAAAATGCCAGGATTTTTGGGTGAAAAAAATTGATTATTTTTCCCTCTGGAAAATAATGAACTGGAGCTTTTATGAGCTCAAAATTTCTGGAAGAAATAAGTAACTCCTGCTAGTCCAAGGCTAACCTCGTTAAGCGTCTTTCCCTCTCTGACTGGATAAGCACTGGAGTAATTAATGTGTTGCGAAGGCAAGTCGGAAAATTCCAGTTAATATCCTCAAATAATCTCTAGACGACGACGGCGGAACAAGACCGCTGCTGCATCATCATCATCAGAATCACCATGAATGCTCAGATTTTCCCTTTTCCAAAAATACTACTGCTCCGCTGCGACTCCATATAATCACCACCACCTCGAAATCTCGCGACTATGCAAAAAGGGAAAGCACACGTAGTATACCTATGAATATATTGCAATATTGCCATAATGCCACCAGTGCCACCACCGGAGCCGGAGCGCTTTGTTCCACATTCCCGGCCTTCTCTCTCTAAATGGATTAAAGGAATTAGAAATCATGTTCGGCTTGAGCCAGATTCCTCTTGGGAGGTCCTCTATTTCCCTCCCATATGGTATTCGGCTTGATCACTTTCCCTCTCTGCCGGTGGTAAACTAAAATGCATGATGGTTGATATGGTTTAGTGCTGTTTGCGCACTAGTTATGTGCATCAGGTTGCTTTGCGAAAATGTAGGGAAATGGGTTAGTTTTATGGGCCAATTTAGATCAATCATGAGTCCGTCCCGGTTAATTCACGCTCTGCGACTCTCAGACGATATTTGCACGACGACGTCTACTGCCTCATGCCTCACGTCTGGCAAGATTGAGAAGGACATGGAAAATGGAGTAATTATTATTATCCTCAAGAGAGAGAGAGAGGAGGGGAAGCAATGAACCATGTGATATTTTATTCCGTCTCGACGCGCCCGAACATCTAGAAAAAAAATATTAGTGTAATCCAAAGGAAGGATATTATGTATATATCGATTCCTCCAAGGTGGGGGAAGGAGTATAAAGATTGGAAGGCTGTTGAATTTCGGAAAACCACAAGAGCAACCAAGCGTGCCGTGGAGGGTGTGCGGCGGTGAGGGTGTCAGGCAACATTGCAGATAAATTACTCTTCGCTCCAGTGAGCCACTTTCAGATTAAAACTTTTTCGAAGATGGAGTGAGCAACAGAGTAGAAATAGAACCGAGGAATGAATATTTTATAAAAAGAAAAAAAGTTTAGTTTGGGCTCAAACTTGGCTCATTAACATCTAGGTTTGGAGGGCTTTTATAAGGAGGGAGTAAATGGGATTAGCTAATATTCCAAAAACAAGCAGGCAGGAGTTCTATTGCTATGTTTCTAAATGAGGAATGGAGATGGATGGAGGAAATTGTTTAGCTAATAAAGCATCATTAGTCTCTAGAGAGGAGGAAGAGGAGGAGGTTGGAGTAGGTAATTAATGAATGAAAAAATAAAAGTCCAGTGACCTCTTCCCCTTCTTATATATTTCAAAAAGACGGAGAAAGCTTGGATAGGGGGAATTAATCAAGGCAATTTTCTTTTTCTGTTTTTGGGAAAACCACACATTTTTTGGTGTTATAAGTTACGGGTTTTATTCTGAGAAGACAATTGGAAATAGTTTTGGAAAGAGAATGGAACTCTCTCATCTCATCTTTCTCAGCAAAATTTATTCTTGTTGCATTCCTCCTCCCAAACACTCCCAGTTTTCTTCTTCCTAAAGCTATTTTCTGGATGATATAAGTTAAGTTGGGCTATAGTCATTCATTTGAGCCACTTGGGGGATTGCGACTATCTCGAGCCCATAAATGCATTAAGAACGAGAGAGAGACTAGAGACAGAGAAACGGCATTACATTTCTAGTAATAAAAGGATATTGAGGACAAACTTAGTTTTTAGGGCTTGGGCTTACTTCAATCCTCGGCAAAAGACTAAGGTTATTAAGGTATTGTGACCATATTGGCGGGGCTTCACATGGCGATGGCGAGTCTTGACCAAACTCAACTGCTTCATGGTAGTGGTGCGGTGGTGGTGGTGGCGGCGGCGTACTATATAACCTGGGTCACGACGATGTGTTCATCAGATCGATATCTTTTCTATCGCAATCCTCACGCCAATTACACGACAGTGGTGAGGAGGTGGACTGATGTGAGGAGGATTGTCCAAGCAAGTTGTAATTGATCAGGGGATTCGCACCATTATTTTGTCAGATTGTCACTAGACGTTCAGTTCAGTTCAGCCAGTAAATATGACATGGTTGCTTGCTTGCTCTCTGTCCTCCCTCACGGATCACCATTGAGCTTTATTATGTCACTCACTCAAGTCAGTTGCGAAAGGGACGGAATTTCGAGGTCAGTGTGGAAAGTGGAGCCATAGCAAAGTACACAAGTTGCTGCATCCACTGCCCATAAATGAAGGCTTAGCATAGATTAACAAGGACTCAATCAATCCATCAAAGTTGACAAGCGGAGAAAAAAAATAGATGTTCTGTTCGACAGCAAAAGATCGAGCGCCGCAATTATTATTACAATATTATTTGGCACGAATTAATAAGAGTTGGATTGGAATTCCTTTTTTGGAGATTATTGCCATCGGGAAGTGCAGCATAGATATGGCGGATTGATGATGATGGTACGTTTACGTTTGCATATTATAAAAGTGTTTTTTTTCAACTTTCAATAGGATTTATTGGTTCGGGGGAAATTATTAGGGACGTAAATCTCCTCATCGCATCCCTCTACTCAGAAATTAGGTGATAAAAAGGCAAATCACGTCAGACTTGTGTATACTCACTCATAGGGAGCAAGCGTGCGTCGATCTCTTCTTCAAAATCTGCATAAAATGTTTACGGGATTTTTTTTATTGTTTCATTCATTCTTTCACGAACTCAACTTTTTAATTGCAGCACCTCCTCTATTCAAAGAAGAAGAATGAATGTAGGTATCCCTACAAAATATTTTCAGTTGAATGATTTAGCACGTGAAAAATAAAAAATTTGATGTTGAGATTTATTCGAATTCTTTTCTCAGAGTTAAAAATGAGTTGTGATTTTTTCTCCTTCTTCTTCGACAATTGACATATTTGTTTGGCGCAGTCCCGAATCTCATCATCGTCGTCATCCAACTTGAAATTGATTAATGATCCGACTCTCGAAAGCGCTATAATGCTAATCTAATAAAGCTGCAAACGATATACGTGGATGGAGGGGAGCTTCATTCAAGGTGTGTGGAGTAGTGTGTATACCAACTACTACCAACCGCAACCGGTTGGAGGTATATTGCAATTGAAAAGGGCATAATAATAATTGGGTATATCTCTCTATATATATACGTATATATTTGCTTCTCCTCGCACATAACATGACTATGACACTCTATCTATATCTATCTGTTATTGTAATAGTCTACTGATTTTCTTGCATTCCGTTGACCTTAGCCTTTTCCTTTTGTCTTAGTCGACGAAGGTGGTGGTGGTTGGTGGCGGTGGTGAAGGAGGGGAAAAAAGCTATTGTTTTTTCATAGTTCAACGTTGACTTATGTTAGTGGCCCTCTGTGACGAGATTGATAGGTTGGGATAGTTAGGGATAAGGATAGAGTGAGAAGGAATGCAAAGTTAGTTGGACTACCATGTTATGAACGACACGATACGAGCCATGATGACAGTGATGAATACTCAAATAATGAAAATGTCGTCGTGCTCATATATATACATTTTTTTCCTTTTTGGCGAGGTGGAGGAATCCGCAGTAAGCATAACGTGCTGCTAGTCATCATCATCATCATCATCATCCAATATCATGCATTATGTAATGGAACCATGGTCAGCAGCGGACAAGTTTTTTTTTCTCTCCTTTGATGACATTATTTCGTTCGGGTCGGCGTGTCATTATTATTATCCAACGTCAACAAACGTATGTGATCAACAGCAATTATCAAATACGTTTGTTTGCAAGTAGCTGGGTCGCAAAATTGCAACATAACTTGTTATTCATAAAATATTTCTTTAAAAAGAGTAATTAGCAACCAGCTGAACTACTCAAAAAAGTACAAATTGATTGCGAGTTAATTACAATATTATTGAGCGGGGCTACCGAGTTGGCCCAATTTTTAAAGCATAATTGATTTTAGTTTTTTTATTTTCGAAAGAAATAAAATAAATGAAAATGGGGCGTATATGGGCACGTGGAGTTGCATTAAATAGAGGAGAACTATGTAAGCCCGAAATTTTATGCTGAAAGGTATTGATTTTTTTTTGCAATTTTTTTTCGCGAAATGTATTTTTTTCTGTAAGAAGGGGTATCATGGGTAAAGTTTATTTTTGTAACATCCGGACTCCGGAAAATCCGTAGATTTTGTGCACAGATCACCATTAAATCTGCACATTTCCAGAATACTAAAATGAGCTCAAAAAATGTTATTTCCTCCAACTCTCTTGCGAGGGGAGGGAAGCGGAGGAGGAGGTAAGCCTACTATTTGGAAAGTAGTTTCCAGCTCATGATTTTGGAGCTCATGGCTCGGCTCTTATTTTGAGCTCATGTAAATTTTTAAGCGGCGGCACTGCAGATGCACCCCCGTCAATAAAAATTCATAAGAGGAAAGAGAGCAGCATTTCACATTCCAAGAAAATATGGGAGCTCACTTGGAAACAGAAGAAAAAAAACTTTCAGGTCCCGAGAAATCTTAAAGTTTATTTTTCTGTCGATTCGACAGTCTCTTGGCTCCAGTTCCAGTGTGTGTGGAAAACTGGACAGAGTAGTGGACCTTGGTATTTTTTTCGAGAACTGAGGTGACGTCAGCACATTTTTTCACGGGACTCTAGAGCAATATCCGAATATCTCCCTTTTCTCGAGTGCAAAAGTGTTGAAAAAGAAAAAGTTGAGTTGAGAGTGGATATATAAAGTTTTAGAGGAGGGATGACGTGTCAGGGAAACAACTGACCTACTCACTTTCGATTTTTTTCTTGGCAAACCAAACGGGATTTTGGAACTCAGGTTTTAAAACGAGGCTGAATTTATATGTATGTTCTGTTCGGAGGAAAAGATGTGAATGAAAGGCTACGACTCATTGGATTCTTCTTTGACGGAGCCGTTCCGCTCTCTAAATCTCTCAAATTAGGACCTCGCTCTCTCAAAGTTTTACAGCAAAAAAAGAA
>JAANSN010004535.1:0-14776 GCA_036850665.1 Dicranocentrus wangi | reverse complement strand
TGTGTGTGTGTGTCTGTGTATATAGTCCCTTAAAAAATCGCAATAAAAAGTTGGAGTATGCACTGGGGCTATGTGTCACTCTAGTTTATGGGCTATCTCGTAATTGCAATTGCAAGGATGCAGAAAAATGCAATGTGTTTGCCTATTGCACAGCTATTACAAAAGGAATAAGGGTAGCAGTTATTAGTGTGATTGTAGGGGGTACTTACGGAAAAAGATATATATTACTATAATTAAGTTTAAACCAAAAACAAAAAAATGGGAATGCTTTTCAGGAATCAACATTTTTATATTTCACTCCATTTTTTTTAAAAATTCCTCTGGTGTCCTCCTTTCCATTTTGCAGTAATAATCTCCTGATTTCAGCCCACTCCCAAAAATGGAGAGACCAAAAAAGAGCATAATAATATCTTATTGCTATTGAATTTCCAGAAGCTGAACAAATGTCGGAATTATTGGAGTTGTATAGGTATTTGGAAATAGATCATAGTGGCATGATGATCATGTAGTACAAACATTGCAATACTGAGGGAAAACCCTCTTCATATCATTCATAATATCACCTCGTTATTTCAAACAGTAGTAGCATGCATGTTTATTCTCCGTTAAACTTTGTACCTGACACAAAGTCACGTCCGTTTGTGGTGAGCTAATCCCATATACAAACTTGGATTGCCGTTTATGTCGTCACTGGCGGCGCGGCGTGCCAGTGAGCACACAGGTATTCGAGGACGCAGAGGGGGACGCACACGTACACAATATTACATTTTTTCCCACAGGTTTACTTTGCGAGCTGGGGACGCTGCATCTCAAAAAACTGGGAGGCTGAAACAACGTTTTCCACTTAATTCCTCTGTTCTACTCACATCATAATATCATAAGTACTTGTGTATAACTTCAAAATGGTGGTGGTGCCTCTCGAACGAACGCTCCCTTCGCCGAAGCCCATAATATGCATGCTCATACATACTTCCTTAAAACATGTCGTTCGTCGTGTGCATTATTATAGCAACAACATAATAGCATGTTGTTAATATTCACAATAAGCTCACTTTCCCGACTCGACTCTGGATTTTTCTTTCCAAGAAGGGCTCGCCTGCCCACACGACGGCAAGAGTATTTACACAAATAATATTGGAGGAGATGAGTTGTGTAAACTCCTCCGCTCCCTCCCTCCGTGCCTGCTGCTACAATGTTGTGTATTTTACTACAGTGTGCATCATGTCAACCAACTAGAAAAATGTGGGAATATGAGGAATAAAGAAAATAAGACCTGAAATGTGACACATGACAGGTTCAGCTTTCAGGAGTGGAAGCAGCAGCAGCTGCAGATTTTGTTGACACAGGGTGAACTCCGAAAGTGCTCCTTTTCCAGCAACGGAAAATGTATGTATGTATGTATTAATCTCGGGTGTAGATATGCACACAAATAATATTTTCTCTTGAAATAAGCCATGTCGTGATGTCTTTTGCCTCTCGGATAATACCTTGGGCACAGGTATATAATACGTAGTTAGTAGTACATACATGGATGTTCCATCCAGTTGGTTGTTGGAATACTGTGGAATATATCCCTGTTGCCCCGAATCGTCATTTCCCCGTCTCTGATGCAGCATACATACCTACGTACCAGGTTTCAGGTCAGGACTGACTGACCATGTTCTGGACATGCTGAGTGACAACCGAGACAGAAAGATAACAACGAAAAAGGGGAGAAAAGGAACTGACATTAGCATCCAACCAACCAACTATACTCATCATCATCATCATTATTTTATCAGTCAGTTTCAACAACTGCAGCTAGCGAAACCACATGAAATTATCATTGCGAAGCGGCGAAGCCCCTTTTTGGGTTTTCAAAAGCTCCACTGGCTTTCGGCAAGGAGATACTACGATGAACGATAGTCTTTATATATGCTTTTGCCACTAGTGACAAGATAAACATGAGCGAGGGAGCCCGGAAGGAACGCCAGAGTGGCCACATATTGTACGAACCCAGAGACAGACAGTCTATAAGTTATTTATGAGGTGCAGACAACTGTATTTTAATGGTACACTTTGTGAAGATAAAAATGAAAAGAAGCAACTTTCAATTTCTATATATATATATATATATACGTATATAGTATGTTCATTATAAAAGAAATGATGAAGGTCGCTTTGAAGTCTACAAAATACAGCCATGCGAGATTCATGAAGCCAAAGCCTCTACTCTACGTACAATCAGTCCGTTGGTCTGTATGACATGACGCTTTTTTAGCAAAACGAATAATGCTTCCCGTCGAGTCTCCACCAGGAGCCAGAAGGAGATATAGCACAGCAGTATATTATGCACTGTATTAACTCAACTTTGAAACGGCTCACTTCCATCCTGTCTAAATAGTCAATAGGCTACCCCAGCAACTGGTGTACTACTGTGAACACTGACAATGTGAATGGATGGATTCACGGTGATGATGTGCAACATTGTGACGTCCTGCATTAATGCTAAACAAACTTATCATCATGGTCGTAACACTAGCTCCTTCGGAGCGAAATAATGTATATTATGTATCCCTTTGGAGTCATTTTCATGTTTAAATCTCCAATTCCACTACTGACAACCCGAGGTGACTCGTACAAGTTGAAGATAAAAAGTTTGTGATAGATAGATGGACCACCGCAGTGGTCATGGAAAATGTCAGGGGTCAAGAGGGTCTGTTATCAAAGTGACAGCTACAAAAATTAATTTTCCTTTTTTGTCTTCTTGACACTAAACTCAATCATGTAGCATATTTCACAAAATGATCAAGCTCAAAAGGAGAAAAAATCATTACACCGTTTATCATTATGATTGATATATATATATCTCACCGCCGCAGCGTATTTAATACGTCGTGTGTTAATGTAGTGGTAATAATCAAACAAACAATAATAAAAAAACAAAAAGTATTTTATATCATGGCCATGGGCGTGGGCTGTCAGGACTGCTTTTTATTTAGACTACTGTTTTGAGTATGAAATACGAGTGGGGATCATCGCCATAATATCATGTCACTTTAGTCTGACAAAAAAATACAGCTCAACATAAAAATAAATGGGCATTGGCAAAATCTTTTGCTGTAGCATAGGAAATTTGTGCAAGGTGGCTTTTGCCGAAGCACTAGCTCAACTAGCTGAGGAGTCCATAGCAACGACAATCAACAATTATTGAGTTGGCAATTTGCAACCTCCATTATTGACTTGAAAATTTGAACAGGTTACTGCTTATCTTCTTACCTTATCCTTATCAGTAAGGAAACCACACGGGTGCGGCTGGCGGCCGGCACCTACGGTTTCCTAATTGTTAAGGGTAAGGTAGACAGATAAGTAGTGAGTGACCTGTCCAAACATGTGTTTTGTTTAAACCACTGCGTCCTTGCACATTAAATGCAAAAAGTCAATAATGAAGGTTGCACACATTCCCAACGCAATTGTTGATTGTAGTTGCAACTGACTCATCAGTTGACACGGCTGCGGCTGTAGCCCCTCTGTACATGCCCCTCCTGCTCTGGCTGAATCTGTATTTGAATACATTATATTATTGGACAATTAATTGAAGTTATGTGCCGTTGGATTTGGGAGAAAGCAAAAGCCCATTTTCCATTTCCTAGTAAATTACGATAGATAATATGCCGTGTCGTGATGCAGTATGTGATAGGGGAAAATTGCATATTGTGGAAGTGGAATTGCTTCTTTCTTATACGTTCATTATCAGGATCATGATCATATTTTAACCGTCTACGCCTGTTTGCTCATCCCGACAGGAGGGATCCATTACCATCATGATGATATGTATCAAATCAATGGAGTGGGAGAGACTTGTGTTTGGATTCGAGTGAACCTGACGGAGCGTAACAACAACGCAACGCACCCTATTTTGACATTCCTTTCAGTACACACACACTTCAAAAAAGGTGGGAGGGATATTGGTTAGCATTCAAGGTTTTAAACAAGAATGGAATGTAAACTAGAGGAAAAAATAACAATGATGGAGGTGCTTTCCCTTCACGTTTCAAATGAATGAATAATTCATGATTTGCAGATGTGCCAGGAACACGAGCACCACAATAACCTGGACGGGACGGGATACATATGTTTCGCGTATATATAAACACAAAAGATTGGTTATTTTTTTTCCTTTTGGAGGTGAATGTGTGGAGTTATATTTTTTATTTTGAAATGTTGAGTGGATAAAAGAGGTAGTTGATAAGTAGGTGGGCTACCCATTTGGAAATATAAAAGGATATAGTAGCCCAGTTATGCAACACTAGTTTCCAGTCTAAATAAAAAAACGATGGTTAGGTAGGGATAGGGATGATGGGAAGGTGCAGCAGCAGTGGCAAAAGTTGTCAGATTTCATGTTCGCTGCGTAATATACAGCGGTGAATGGGAGTTTTGTGTGCTGTCACTTCCTCCTACAATTTATGGCTTCAACGCTCCCAGCATTCAGCACACATACCACCATCGCCGCGCCACCGATACGATACAAACGAGCAAGACCGGAATAACATTTGGCATTTTAAGGGTATTGAAAAGCAAAAAGGGATTTAGTGGTTGGAAGTAAAAAAAAAGTGTTCGAGTGAAGATAATACTGATCCTTATTATGTACTTACTTGCGAATTTTTACTGTTTTATACATGAGCCTTTTGTCAGCGAGAGTCAATGTTCAAATGGAGGTTTAGATGGGATGCTATATGCTATAATATTATGTACATGTAAAGCGAGGCGTCAGCAACTGTGCCCATGATGTGATAGGAGTTAAAGAAGCACTTTTAGGCGCCTGCAGCTAAAAGTGCCATGTTAAATAAAAAAAAGCGAAAAGCAACAAGGAAAAAGCAATATTATTATGGTTTATATGGTTTGTAGTAGTTTTTTTAAAGCTTCTTATCATGTAAGTGAAAATGGATTAATTTTTGTTTGTTCTTTTTTCTCCTTACCACCAAACTCGTCAAAGTCAGGGAAAGTTATCCCTCTGGATTCAAAGTTTTCAATGTAGGGACTCCGTTTCACGGCTTTCGTGTCTTTCGGTTTCTTTTCAGCTTTCGTAATGTCATCAGTCGTGCTCATGTCATCGACAAGTGAGCCAGTCGACATTGTCGAGGAGACTGCAGACGCAGCACTGGTCACACCACTGCCCCCACCACCTGTGCTAGGGGACAATGATGCCGTAGTTGAGGAAGCGGAGGTCCCGGTAAAGCGCACCCTAGAGCGGAGTCTTCTCAGAGGGAACTGTGTCGTGGTTGAAATGTCAGTGAAAGGTGCGGATGGTGACGGGATTGGTGACGAAGCTCCTCCACTTCTTGTGTACGAAGGAGTGCTAGTATTGCGCTTTGTTTGTTTGCTTGTGCTACTTGTGCTTGGGTTATTGTAGCGGGTGGTACTGCTTGTGTGGCTTGTGAGGGACTTAGGACTGTCAGTGGCATGGCCCGTGGTAGTTCTAAAGGTCAATGGGGAAGGTCCCCGGTATCTCCGCTTAGTCCTGGTAGTTGTCGTTCCCCCACCACCACCACCACCGCTTATTCTTCCTGTGCTTGAGGGAAACCCACTTGTCACAGTACTGGAAGAGGTTAAACCGTTGGAGTCAGTTGGTGTCACTAGCGGGATCCCACTTGTTGCAGTGGTCACCTGTCCACCCCTGTAGCGCCTCCGTTGTAACCTGGGAACATCCCCGGAAGGCTCACTTTGCTGTGGCCTCGTGGAGATGCTCCGTCTCCGGAGAGAGTGCAACCGGTTTCCTGCGTCTACTTAACAATGTCAAGTTCATATAACCATTCACATCACCTCTATAGTCAATCATCATTTCTGCAATGACTTCATGTCCACCCAAAATATCTAATTTTGTGTACGATTCCTTATTAAAAACTCAATAACTTTGTATTAGCATTTCTCCCACCTCAACCCGAAATATACTTAATGAGATCTGTTTTTTATATGCCCACGCAAACAATATTCTTATTATTATTGATTCGACATTGCATCGCAGTAGTATGTATAGTCTCCTGTTTCCGCTGCCAACTTTAATCCACTATTTTTTTTGTCGCGCAGCAACGTCTTTTTGTCTCCTCACAGATTCACCCGTCGTGTTTGCGTCTTTCCGCTCAATTTACTTCAGACACAGACAAACCCACACTCTTGTACATGGTCATGTTTCCAGGAAAACGAAACATTTCCCAGACGTTAAGCATTTTCCAGAGTAGAAAAATAAATCCCTACACTTATAAGTTTTATTTGGATAGAACAACTTCTTTTGTCTTGCTGCTGCTGGTGCTCTGCTTTGCTTTGCAGTTCTGTTCTGACTATAACAGCTTATCTCTACGTTGGGTTGGTTGTGCATCATTTTGCCACTACATCACTTTTCATTTCATGTCACCAAACTATATTATCTAAACCTTGCCCATCCATCTTCATTTTTACACTACTAAAACAGCCCAGCTTGATCTCTTTTTCATCTGGAAGAATCTCATTCAGCAGCACACTCTCTCCACTGATCCCGATTTGCGTCTGCATAAAGAAGGAATTTAGGAACCAAGTACACCAGGAGAAGACGAAGAAGAAGTCTGCTGATGTCTGAATATGCTCATCAATAAAGCTTGTCTTTGCCGTAAACTTGACGGTTTGCCGTTGAAGATTCTACCCTTAATGATATTATCACTCCCCTGTTTAATATCAAGAGAAAGCTGGCTGGATTGTATTGAGAAAATAAATGATGATGACGGCGATACAGAGGAACCCTCAGCGTTTTCTAAAAGACCTGACGGAGCAACTTTGCATTTCATTCTAAAAGTGTTTCTCCACAGTTCATGAGTTGGCTGGCCGTTTCCTTTTCTACACATATTGTATTATTACAATGATTTTCCCTGCTCTTGGATCTCTCCCTCCAGAGCTACTACAGAGTCTCTTGGTGTTTTATCATCATTTACCAAAAACTTTCAATCTCAGCCGGAATGGATTTTTTTGTGTTGCGTGGAAAAAGTGCATTTCAAATTAATTAGTATTGTGTAACTTTCCTCTCACAACCTAAGCACATTTCCAAATCTCAATCTAATCCCAACTACCTTCCACATAATTCCCTCTCGTTTATAAAAAAAACAACTATATACTCTCGCCATCCTTATCCATTTCAAATTGAGCCCTGAATCTAAAACTAACTATATAGAGCCCCCACTCCTCCATTGTCGTCGGAATTACCTTCTGCAGATTTATTACTCTCCTTAATTGATAAAGTGAAAAGCTCACAACCACCTACTACTCTCAAACTGCACAAAGAAGGAAAGCTGTGTCAAAAAAATCCCCTATACTCGCTCCGTGGTTGTAAGTTGTAACACCACTGCCACGTCCCATTATGCAGTTTAGGTATATACCTATGCACATTGTGTCAACGTCAACTCATGTGGAAAACTATGCCATTATGCCATTATGCTTACACTTGTGTATCATCCACCACACCATTTTAACTCTCAATCTCTTTCCTTCGATATCACTCTCAAGTGATCCATTCATTACTTTACGATTACTACTATACGTTACGTTTTTGTCTATCGGAAAAAACTTTTTTTTTATACAAAACAAAAACCAACAATTTTGTCTTTCCTTATTGTTGCACATTTTGTAGTAGGTAGGTACATATTTGCACAATAATATCAGAAAGCCACACTTTTTTATCCATTTCATCAATGCAGTGGCGTGGCCTTCCTCTTATATTTCAATGTAAAGTTTGACTGTACTTACTTAAGGTGGTTGGTCTGTGTCTTTTTTTTGCACTACATGATTATTTTTGGGCTATGGATAATATGTCTGTTGTCTGTGCAGGTTATTTTTGAGTGATTCGAGCGAATTGTGCGGTTTGCAGGCTAATCGTACAAAAGACACATGAGAGCTGCTCCTGCAATGCAATGCCGAAATGATCTCATTAAATATTTTATCTATGCATGTAGGTAGGTTCCTTTTTTATACCTGTACTTTATTCGATTTTTTTTTGTTACTCACGAGGACAACCGTTAAAAGTTCGTTTTGATTTGTGTTTGATTTTTTACAGAACAGAACAGTAAACGTCGTCGTCGTCGTCATATTCTCGTGAAATCACGACAGGTACTTTCACGACGGGTAGGAGTTAAGTAATGTGTAAAGTTGAGTACAACTTATATTCCTATATATATATAAGTATATATATATATACTCGTGCCATTCGTTCATTTATCCACTCCACCTAATCTAACCTGACAAAGACAAAAAAAATACGTCAGAGTCGTTTCTTCTAATGATCGTTTCCTTTAAATATCGTTTTGTGTAAATTAGTCGCAATTTCTGTTGTGTCATTTTTTTTCTCCTCCGCTTGATTTGGAATACACACGTTGATTGTCGGGAAAATATGGTTATTTTAGGCTTGGCTTTGGCCAAAAAGGATATATTAATCTGTTATTTGTTATGGCGTTTTTTTCGCATTGCAGTATAATTATTATTAGTACTCTGGCGTGTCTTTGCCTTTGGCAGTAGCAGCAACATGCCGGCACGTAAATATTAGTGGTTTTCTTTAATCTTTAAATGCTGACTTTAAATATTAATATATTCATAAAATCCTAATGGTAATGGTTGCTGTTAATATTTGAGCGCTACCCCGAACACAAAAAAAAATTCCTTTGGCGCAATCGTGTTTTTTTTTTCGTTAGAAGCTATAGCAAATTAGTGTGTTTCACACATTATGGTTATAAAAAAATACAATCACGCAAATTACTGTTTATGGCAGAAATGCTCACCTGTACCAGCTGAATCTAAATTGTATTGGACTACAGCCGGACCAGTGCTTGTTCCGTGCGAATACTGTGTCTTCTTATTTCCTGATACAAAGCTCACATGGACACTTGTCACTGCTGGAGCGGCGACAGCTAATTGGCCTAGTATTGAGGCCAGGGAGAAGAGTAACTGAAAAGAAAACCGTAAAGAGTTTATTACTTACTTATTATATAGCAACTCGAAATTTTGAAATATAGTACTCATACATAAAGTATCAGTAATATGTAGTAATATTATCAAGAGTTCCTGTTTCAGACTGATTAACTAAAAATACGTTCACTTAATGTGTATCACACGTAAGATGAATATAAAAAAATGCACGCAGGGTTTGTCAGAGTTATGGGTAATTAGCCATGAAATCCTAATTAAAGAAAACCTCAATGGCATTGTTCCAAATGCAAGGATATTATCATTAAAACAATGTATAAACATCGGTGATGGTGGTGGTGGTGGTGGCATTAGCCAAACTATGTTGATTCTTGGCCACTGGCTTCACAGCAGTTTTCTGGTCTGTAAATCTGCAATCCATTAATCCACTATGTAAATTGAAATTACGCTTTGCGATTTAACCTGGCAACAACTGTCTGCCCAATGGTCGCATGGATATGGAATGGACAGAAATTTTGTAAGGTAAGTATATGGGTTAAAGATTGACATTTTGTTGTAGGTTTTAGTTGTAAGTATTGTCTAAATTTGGAGTTTCAAATTAAAATGGCGATTTCATGATTTTTAATGATTTCAAACTACTGGCATGGCATATATGTACCATCAAATCAAACGACGGCCAACGGTATATGGTTTGATTACGTGATGATGATATAGCTTCTTATTAAGCACGCCCATCCTTTGTCTGTGAGATCAAGAAATCAATGAATTTCTTTTTCAAATGTGTGAGTTAGTGTTAGTAGGCACTTAATAATATGGAGTGGCTGTTATGTAAATGCTTCTTTAGATTGTTTCCATCCATATTGTTCATTCCTCCCATTACACTTACACTTACAAGTGGGGTCTGGGGTCTCTTTTACAGTAAGGTTCATTCGGCACATGGCGTTGGCGTACTTAAACTTGTCTTGAATATAATACATGCATTATCCTTAGGTATTTTTTTTAAATCTCTTCTTATTTAAACAGTTAAACACGTTGCCACCAATTTGGCTTCGTTCGTTGTGAGTGACATGCATGATGTTGGAAAAAATGCGTATGAGGCATGCATGGTTGCCTTTTTGCCTGACTTATTTTTCACACAAAAAGCTCAAAGTTCTCTGAAAGACAGAGAGTGCAGTAACGGTTGAGTTGATTAGCTAGCTGCTCTGCTGCAGAGAAGAGAGATTACATAATAAACAGGGCACAAATCACACAAAGTATATGTACGTCACAAAACAAATCAAATGTATTTTTGTTTACTCATTATCACCCCTAGATTGCAATCTTTCTTTTCAATACACATGGCACTTTTATAGAAAAAAAATGCAAGCCGGCTGTAATTTCATTTGAAAAAAAAACGGTGTCTACCAGTTGAGCTACCTTGTAATAATAACTGCATCTCTCCAAATTACATGCATACTAAATGAATGTAATCTAGCATGTCATAAAGCACACAAGACACACACAAATCTTGTTGCTGCGAACTCGGGTGAACTCCATTGTTCACAATGGAAAAAGAAACTGAGCCGAATTCAATAATAAATGCACAAAAAGGGTTTTTCTAACGTCACTCTGGTTCTGGTTTCCCTTGTTTCATCCATGTTAATCCGTGCAACAGAGAGTGAGTCAGTGACAGTGTAATTCAGTCACATGTGCTGCATTTTTGTAGACGGGGCGTCGTCTCCACACTCCCAATACACGATTTTTCTTTTGACTAATTGTAAAGACGCTATTTATATTGAACTGGTGAAGTGCAGACAGACCGACCTATCATTATAATTGTTTGAAAGGGAGAGGTTAGAGGCCTTTTTGGTGAGCTGCAACAACAGAGAATGAATGAATGAATGAGTGAGTGAATGAAAATTCGCTTGATTTGCTTGCATGCAATAATAATTTGGAGCAATGCGTTTTCTGAGTCACCGCAAATAGTAGTCCTCCTTTCAACACTGACAAAGTAAACTATTTGGATGCATATAATGTTTGCAGTGACAATGCCACCAGCACCACCACCACTACTGTACTACACGGAGTAATTTCAGTGGAAATTGTCCTATGATGAAAAAATATGCTTTTCTCTACTGCATAATATGGTACTGGTAATTTAGAATTTGGTTTGAAAGTATTTCCAATAATAATACTGTACTAGGTGTAACTTCAAAATTTCTTTCCCCCAAGAAGCCTTCCTTGTACTAAGATGCATCCTGTGAAATCAATGTCACTCTTTGCCAAACTTGAGTCTTTGTTGCAGCACAGAACTGATTATGAGTTGAGACTGGGCACGTATAGCGTTTTTCAATTGAGAATTGGAGGGTAATTGGTTGAGTAATTTCATTTTTGATGCGCAAATGATTTCGCAGGGTTTCTAGTTGACATCAAGCGGTGGCCAACTTGTGTAATAATAATAATAAATAATAATAATACCAGTTTGATACGTTTGTCGTTCACAAAAATTTTATTACAAGAATGAAGACAAAGAGCGAAGATGAACTCGCGTCACACGTAAAACGCACGTGCTTTAGAATCAGCTTAGAACATCAAAAAAAGTACGCGATTCCTTTTATGATGTAAGCTACTTTCATTCAAGCGGACAAATGCTGCAGGCGAGAAGTGCATCTCTATTTTAAATGGACTTGTATAACTCTAGGATTTTTTAGAATAGGAAAGCAACGGAGGGGCTTCATGCTGATCACAGAGTGGTGGACTATGTGACTGTGAGATCGCACGAAGATTTTCTCACACGGCCGGCACTACTATAGCATCAGGTGCGTCGTCTCTCGTCTCATTCTCACTTTCGGTGCAAAAAAAAGTGAACGAGAAAACAGCACATCTTTTATGAATCTTCATATTACTCTCGTTAATTATGTGTATGTGTGTAAAAGAACATTTTAAAATGACCGTTCAAAGCATGGATGAAGGGATAATAAAAAAAATCAATATGGAGCAAGCCACAAATTTTTGCTTAGGTGTAGTGATTGAAATACTTGTTACCAATCGTCATCACGATTATTGTTACACAAGTTTATTCAATGAGCAAACTTTAAAATTTCGTTTTTTATCGTACATTTACATTTAAGCGCTATATTTATGTTCGTTTTTATGGCAGGTTACTCAACAAACGGATTGCATGAAAGAGATTTATGTACTTTCTTTATTAAATTCGCATGTTTTATATCTGTGCAAAATCAGCAGCAAAGAAGAAAACAATAAAAATACAAAAAAAAAAATTTCCATTCTACCATCGTTTAATAATAGTTTGGAAAGTTTCACACTCAAAATTGAAAATCCTCTCTCGTTTAAAACGCGATTGAAAATGAAGTGTACCATACGATTATCATCATAAATTTTTTTGCCATTTCAAACTAAAAATCAATATTCAATCGTTTATCACTTCAAAGTCAAGACTTTCCCTAAACGACGATTCTTGTAATTCAATGTGATGAAATGTGGTATGCAAAAAAGTTAGTTATTTGCGCAAAACTAAACACAAACAAACATGGACATGGTACATGTTATATACCATGTTTAACATTTAAATAGTTGCCGTGTTTGACAGTCATAATATCATATCTACCTTGTTTTTTACATCCCGTCGGGGTTTCTATTGGCAAGTGGACAATTTAACTTTATTAAACGGTCAACTGCATTTTGATTTTCTACTCGTGAATTCATCTTCAGACTTCAGACAGTCAGTCTCAAGCCTCAAGCATATACCATATCCCAGGTATCACGCGTGCATATAGCCACAGGAAATGGTCTGGGCATTTTTGCTGCAGTTTGCAGCAGTCGACATTTTGCGAACAAAGGACCATATATACTGCCTTCGTTCGTGCATATTGCTGTCATTGCACGTTTTACTTTTACCGTGACGAATCTCCTAAAGAATAGGCTTAAATAATTTTAATTCCCATTGTAAAGGATCGGCATATACTACCGTGGGAAATTTACGGATTTGGCACGGTCAGTGAAATGCAGTTCACTCAAGCACCTTATCCGGCACAAAACTGTAATGATCGCTTGCTGCTATACTCCTAAAAGTAGACAAATAGGTAATTAGTTTATAGAGTGGTAGGTAGGTACAGTAGGCATCTCCATCTCTACTCCTGTCTTCATTTCCCATAATAATATTTTTTTAGCAACAATAAGCCTAAATCACTCTGATATCGGGTTTTGTGTTGCACAATTATTGTATTCAATCACAATGAAGCAGCATGTCTGCGTGAGTACAGGGAAAATACGGGGTAGGCATTTATTGTCCATAATAGTTAATGCACTTCGAGTAGGTACACGATTCCCAAATGTTAGTTATATTTAAGCTACGTTTTGTTTTATCAATTAGTATGCTAATAATGCCGTTAACAAAACCTCAAAAAATTGAACTATACGTATTAGAGCCACGCTTCGTCATCACTGCATTTCGTAACTGTTCCCCTTTCTTGTGGTAAAAAAAGGCAGACGGTGAGCGCAGCGGTGACTCTCGAGCCCAGCCAGGGCAACTGAAAACTGTGTCGACACTCGACACACAGCACCAGACCAGACCACTCTGACTCCATTCACGTTTTGAATATCACGCTTCCTTGGATTCAAGTCCTGAGCATGAAATGAAGTGTTTCACGTCATCATAAGCAAGCAAGCACGATAGGTAGGCGTCATACTTTTTTTTACAAGAAAAAGGATAAAACATATATTATTCCTCCATTCCCCTGTTTACATTGTTGGCGTTACAATGTAGTGTCATAACTTGTTGAGTGAGAGCATGGTAAACCCATCAAGTTTAACTTGTCGATATTATGCTATATATATGTATATATCTACCCATTTGGCAATGCTAATAATACTTTAAACAAAAGGATTTGTCAAAATAAAGGGGCTGGTAATTAAACAAATTTACTCCGTAATGAGTTCTTTATAGGGTTTTAAGACTAATGCAATTAAATCTCGATATTTTTTTGTTTTAAGAAAATCATGATTTGATTCGTGCCTCATGCGTGCTTCAACATGTATTACTTCACATCAGTTTATATCAAAAAAAAGTAAAAGGTTATGGATGAAACGTAACGCGAGGAACGAGGTCATGAAGGGAATCGCATGAACTTGTCACCACGCACCGACTTAAGAAATGGAGAATTACTTGTAAAAGGAAAAATTGGCAATAGCGAGCCAGAGCTAATTTTCCCTGTTGACAAGCCTTGCGCACATTTTACGTAATCCAATGAATAAATCGATGTGATATATGCCATTTCAATGTGCAATCTTCAATGAAATGAAGGGGATGATAATTGGTGTTTGTCCAATTTTCCAAGCGCGCCCCATCCTTCACGCGTGCAAGAACAATTAAGGAGTAGTAGATAACTTCGTAATCCGCCATTTCTCGTTGAAAACTAAAGGCATCTCTCTCTCTCTCTCTCTTCTCTACAATCTCATTTTTGACAGGTGGGGTAGTGATGGTGATGATGACAAAAAAAGTTTAAAAGTGTCAGAATCAACAATAGCAAATTAGAATAGGTTATATAAGAAGATGACGAAAAGTGGAGGAGCTTTAACAGTAAAGATTTTCAGTTGAAAAATGACTATAAAGGATTCCCTGTCAAATGGTTCATGTTCATCGTGACTTTAATAAAGTCTATCATCAACTCCTGTCGTCTCATTAGTCAAGTATTATGTTCCCATCATCATAGTCGTACATACCTGTCATCATTAACTTCAATTAAATTATAACAATATAATACCAAACGTCAGTCACATGGGCTTAACATGTTTGAGAGTTTGTTTGTAGCTGTTGGCTAACAGGGCTAAACAGATCGAATAACCATTATAATAATAA
>JAANSN010004534.1:1385-14780 GCA_036850665.1 Dicranocentrus wangi | reverse complement strand
ATATTATGATTTATTATCATCTCTTCATATTGGCGAAGAAGAAATTCTTCTCGACGAGAGACTCGTATTAGAAGTGGAGTAAATGATCGTTTTGATGTTGTTGCATGCAAACGTAAACCCCAAACCGGGCTCTCTCGCACTCGCATGATACGAACAACGACATGAGCTTGAGCTTGACTACTGCTTGCGTCTCGGTTGTAATGTAACGAGCAGAAAACTATGTGCTTTTGCTTGTTTGCATACACGGAAACTCCTACAAAAGCACAGCTGCTCTCAAGACTCCTTCTTCAGTGTGCATGCACAAGCGAAGCAACAGGCTTCACAATCATCATCATCATCACCATCATCATCATCATCGTCATCTCTTCTCCTCCTCGTGATCACCTCGTCAGTCAGATACTATCTTTTTTTTTTGGTTTTTTTTTCACATCTTCTTGCCACACCAGCCATATAATGCCAAACCAACAACCATCATCATCGTCTTTTGCTTCATTTGACCAATTGCAATTACAATTTTGACTAACTAAAAACTTGATAATGTCTAATATCCCTCGCTTGGACCATTCGCCTCAGATCAGAGAGGAAGGTATGAAACCTCACACACACACAAAAAAGCAAAAGAGGTGGACTACACAGAGTTGAGTACATGCAGTAACACAGCATATAATAGTAACAAGTTTAGGTAGTAGCACCACCACCACACCACCACCAACAAAAATTATACTACTTAAATATCCGCATATTGTGATACATCACATAAAAAGCCGGATCGAGCTGGTAGAGAAGAATTTTTTTAAATGAATTTTTTTTTAGTTTGTGTGGAAAAAGAGAGCAAAATATGGTCTTTTTGTTTTTCTTTAAAAAAAATATTACTCATATACTCATGCTGATGAGGAGGAGGATGACGAAATCATAAAGGCTATGTTTCTTCACTCCACTACTCTCAGAAAAAATCAAATCCCTTTAATAAAGTGAGGGATATATTATAGCACACATATCCAATTCATTTCTCCCCAAGAAATTAATTGCACTCGAGCAACTAGCAGCAGCACCAGCACCACTGCGTGTAGATTAGAGCACCTTGATTAGATTCTTTTTGTCTCAATCAGTCAGTCGAATTCACAGCCTCGTCGCGTTTGTTGTTGTGAATGGAATGCATGTAAAATGAGAGCTGATACGGCTCCAAAGGCATTCCCCCACTTGATCACTGTCAAAAGGCCAAAAAAGTCGTGGGCTCTGTGGATAATAATGTCACTTACGGGGACTACCACCTCGCCATGAAATATTATATATCTCCGCAGTGCGTGTCCTTTCCCATGTAAATCCATTTTTTTTCTTCTTTATTGAATTCACGATTTCCCCCTAGAATTCTTGTGTGATATAGACAAGACGGACGGTGGTGGTGTTGGTGGTGGTGGCGTTGGTGTAGTAGAAGCACTTTTAAAGTTGTTTTTAAGAACTTCTTGGCCTGCAAGCTGTATAATATAATCTGAAATGAGAGTCAGCAGATTGAGTGTTAGGAGGAGTTTCGCCGGTGGGCAAAGTGAGGCAGTCATTTTAGGTTCAGCTTCATTTCATATAGCTTATAGCTTCCATATCATTCTCACATATTTTGTCGTCGTCCTCTGATTCTGATAAGCTCCAAAAACACAGAAAACAAGCTTTTCACTCAAGAATATAATATCCTCCTCCTCCTCCTCCTCTTCACTACATATTTTTTTGTCCTCTCTTGAGAGAATCATCTACATAGAAGCCATCGATTATCCACTGATTTACTACAACTAGCATAATTGCCGTCCCATTTATGCGGACGAACGGACGAAGGTATGAAGGAGGAAAACAAATTAAAAGTTAAATTTGGAGTTATTCAAATATGAGGAATGTCGCTTCCACCCACAAAGCAATAAACCACCCATCAGAAGCCCGCGATCACCATAAATTCTCGATAGCGAGAAGAAGAAAAAATATATATATAATATGTATTATTTTGTCGTGGGAGCCTCGACCATTTCTCTTACTTAGTTTAGTTGGAGCGACAACCGGATTTGAACTCAAAAAAGCAAGCAAGAAAAAAAAACTCTCTCGCCATCGCCAAACATTTTTTTTTCTTCTCCCCACATTTTTTCTCTTTTCTAGATTGAGTCTTTCTATGTCTTAATTGGGTCCGCCGCAAGGTTCAATTGATATTATGTGGACTGGTTAAAAACATCGTTTTTAATTTCTTTCAGACCATTTTAGACCTCGACTACTCGATTCTCGATGGATGGATGCCCTTTCAAGGAAAAAAAGAGAACATTTTTTTTTGCCGTGCCGTGATCACATTTTCATCCCAAACAGCCAACGTCTTGAAGAAACTTGAAATATGCCAATCACCTTGCAAAGAATGCGACTCAATCAGAGCAAGTGGCTATTCTTGGAGAGGAGAGGGTGCAAGTCTAAAAGTGTAAAAATGATTAATAAAACAAATCAAAACACTGCACTGTTTTTTGGCTGAAAAGCGTGCAGCAACGTCAATTTTCCTTCCCTTTAATCTCGCCCAAGTTCCACGAAACATCCTTGAGAAAGCTAATGAGAACCAACTAAACCAAACCAAATAATCTCTCCTCAACTTGGTTGGAGTGATGGTGGGTCAGTCTGTAAATAAAAACGGATGTTTGTGTGGGGGATGTTGTTACATATTACTTTACTACTACCACCATCACCACCACCACCATATCATCATATCATAACATTATTGCTATTATTATGACCATGTAAGAGCAAACTACTACGCCAAAAGATGACTGTTGTTGATCTCGTCGTCGTCCTCCTGAACAGGGGAATGAATGCTGAGAGTGGAATTCTTTGCCCTGACTCGTAGGTGGTGGGATAGTGCCATGTTTGTGTTCCATATTTGGCTATCTGATGAGGATTAACCGCTTCATCGTGACGCTTTAGAAAATATATGGGCATGTCCGTAGTGGATCATGTCGTGTATTTCTTTTTATGTGGGGATATCGCTTTGTATTACACCAAGTAACTTAATACGCATTAAAAAATCGATTTTCAAATGCGATTTGCCATTACTAACCTTTTTCCTTGCCGTTTTAAACGACGAAATGAGATAAGTAATAATAATAATAATAACAATAATAAGCTTGTGGTTGAGTTTGTGTGTGTATGTGTGTGTGTGTGTGTGTGTGGACAGGGGAGGTGAGCAATTTATTAGGAAAAAGTTTTTTTGTAATGCTGATGATGATGCTGATGCTCTTGTGTGTCCGTCTTGATCAGGAGGATTATTATGTCGTTGGCGGAGGCAGTAGTTTGGCTAGTGGTGTCATTAATCTTGTGGAAGAAGACAAATCGCTTTAAATAGAGGCATTGCATTCCTCTCCTCCTAATGCGGACGGAATTGGGGGTGACGTATATGGAACATGTGTTTTGGCAGCAGGTGGATGGAGGTATAAATGATTTGTGACTGGGAGGACTCATCTGGGGCAAAGTAAACATATTGATAAGTAAAGGACACTATAGTTGTGATGGGATGGCTGCCGTTTATAATAAATAAAAAATTTCGGTAGTTCTCTATCGTAAATAGATCATAGTGTACGGAGTACCCAACAAGTTATAAGTTTGTAAGCTTACCGTAAAGATGAAAAAGGAAGTTAAATGGTAGATCAGGAATAACCTGATGACAAAACCGCTGGTGACACGTGCCCACAGCGATACTTTTCCTTGCCTCCGCTTTCCGCAACCACTTCAGTCGCTCTAATGAATTTAAAGTTATTCCTGGACACACCTCAACATTTACACGACATTCAGTTTATTACACTCCCCTCGTCTGCCTGATCAAAGCTGGATCAAAATAATAATTGAGAATGTCAAAGTAAGTTTTGCTTTATAACCCGCCAAAATCACTGCTGGATTCGAGAAAATCCTTCTAAAAATTTGTCCTTTTCAGAAAGCACGCTTTCCACCTTGAAAAAAGGGGGAGAAAATTTCAGGTGAAAACTATAATATCAGCTCGTCGTCAACAGCGTCTCAGTTTTTAGTCATGAGGTGCTGCTGTCAGTAGACAGCATGTAGTACACAAGTCATAAAACACGCCACATTACAAGAGGCATACACAAGAGGAGCATCACTTTTTTTTCCTGCTGCGCTGCTGCTCCTTTGTTGCTCTCCCGAGAGCTTTGTTGGTATGGCTGATGTGAGAAGGAAGTTGTATGTTATTAGTTGTGTATTTCCATGTAGCCGTCACGCCGTAAGAACCACGCGACAGGAATGAAGAAGAAGAAAAAAAAAAGTCCGTCTTTTTCCCACAAACTTGGCACACGGTAAGAAAATGTGTTCAGTCAAACCAAAAAATGTTTTATCGCATCGGAGCAGTCGTCGTCCATATATATATGAGCGCTACACGAAATATTGTTCCTTTTCCTGGAAACGGCACAAAATGTTTAAGTTGTTGTATGTTTTAAAAACACAAGTGCTAAACGCTCAATTTCCACGAACTCTGCTCGAGTTCCTTCCAAAATCCTTGCTCTCAAGTGTTTTGTTGACGGGACCGCTTAGGAATCTCTTTTCCGTGTCATGATCTTTCCACATTGATACACCTCTTGGGAGTTAGTTTTGTTTGGGTCTGATCACATTACATACATATTACACTACACACACAACTCCTCTATCTCTGGTTTCACTTGTTGAGCAAAATGTCGTCGGGGGATTTAGTAATAATCACTGGGAATATAAAACAGACTTGTCTTGTCCCGTCACATACATGAACCAAAACTTTCACCACGCTGGAAAAAAATTTCTTGAATTCGAGTTTCTTCGGAGTTTGACAGGTTCAAATGTATACTTTGAGCTTTCAATCAGGTATATCACTAAAAAATGCTTGCTTGCTTGCTCCCCCAATAAAAAATCACATCACTCTTGGCATTTTTATCGAGAGAATTTTGATGTAATCATATATATGAAAGACGTTTCATTAGCTAGTTTTTTTTTCTCTCTCTCTCTCTCTCACTCTCGTGACAATGGTCAACTATCTTAGGCATACACTTGTAAATCCGCGATAACAAAAGGTGATGAAGATAATGAGCTAGCAACAGCAATAACAATTAACGATTGTGATATCGACGAAAACAATCAAGATTGAAACTGTATATATAAAATAGTTTTGCAGGTTGGTTGTGCTATTGCTTTGCTGTTGTTGTGCGTGCTGCTGTGTTATACTGCATTTTCAAGTTACTTTTATTGAAGTCGCGATACCTTATGCGAGGAAACACACACGATGCCGAAAATCTCTCACACATGAGACGACAAAGATGATAATGACGCTCTCTCAGGAGGAGAGATGTGTAACTTGTGAAGTGAAATGAGTGACTTGTTAGGTTGGTTTTGTGACTCTGTGATTTTCAATGCGTCTCGTGTTGGCTGCCTGCCTTGGTCTTTGGCTCCCCACAAAAAACACTGTGGACGTGTATATACATGCCTGTTCCTTTTCTATATATTGAAAAGTTGGTGGTGGTGGTGGTGGCGGTGGTTCCTTCTCCTTCTTTTGCTGCTGCTGCTGCAGCTCCGGGTGTGTGTATATTACCTGAGAAGATTTTTTGGGTATAGGTTCTTCTCCTCCTCTTATGCATGCATACCTATAGTTTGGAGTTGGATACGAGTGACTAGTCAGTCAGTCGCTCTTTTATAACATTAAGGAGAGTGGCAGATTTTTTCGTGTTGTGGCTCCGCTGGGTTTTTTTGGTCCTTTTCATTCCTGTAATCCCGTGATGGCATGCCACCCTCGCTTCATAAAGGTTTTACTTATATAAAAATGCGTGTAGCTCTACACACTAGCTACACACACCTATCATGTGCTCCACTAGATAGATGCCACAAACAAAAAAAAATAAAAGTTTTTTTTGTTTAGAGAGAGACCACGGGCTCAGCCGAGACAAAGTATCTGTTTAGAGGAGAAGGAGGAGGAGGTAATATAGGTTCGCAGTCAAAGTCAGTGCCTGAGAGACACGATGAACCAGCGCAGAAAAAGTGGATGAGAATAAGGTGATAAGAAAAAAGAAAAGAATCTTTTGGTTGGGCTAACTAAATATATTTATGTATATACGTACACATTCAGTGCAGAGCTAATGGTGCAGCATAGTATAGGTATAATATAATGTATGTATTTTTATGCATTATACGTCTTGAAATTTGAGGAGCTGATGGTCCGTGGAATTGTTTGTTGTGTGCCTGCCTGCCTGCCTGCCTCTATGCACCACACAAGAGAACCCGAAGCGCTGCTGCTGCTCCTACTACTGCATTGCATCCCACATATCATTCAATAAAGTGCAAACTGCACGCTAATGTATGCAAACGTAAAACGCTCTGTTATTACACTTTTTATTCTCGTCAAAGGAGGTTTTGTCTGCCAAAATAACATTTTATGGAGGAGTCGCGAGGAGTTTGAGCTAAAATGCAAACTAAAATGTTTGTCTCCTCCGTTTTTGTTATATACATGTGTGGAGAGGGAGAGGGAGTCTTCTCTGAATTAGGCGGACACGCAGCTAGCTACACATACTCCCATATACACACACTCATTCATGGAGTGTGTGTGTGTGTGCGCGTCTTTTTCTTTTCTGATTTTCTTTTCAGGCACTCGCTTCGATTCAGTTTTTTATATGAACTTCATGTCAAACTTATATAAAAGTTGTCGATCATGTTGATTGGCTATTGAAATTGTGTGAATATGTGACCATGTGTGGAATGAATTGGCTTGTGAGCTAACTGACTAACTGAAATAATATGCCCTTCTTGGTGTGTCTGTATGTGTGTGGATATAAGAAAAAAGAGGTTTTTTTTATTAGGACATATAGGCAGCGAGTCGCTCGCTCTTTTGCAAAATTTTCTATCCCTCTTTACAAATTTAATGGACGCGGAGGGACAATAATGATATGCATTGAATATAAAAAGTGCGCATACTTCATGGCCTAATGATACCAGTTGTTTTTCAGTTGTCTCTCTCTCTCTCTCTCTCCTTCTCCCTTTTCTGCCTCCAAAGAGAATTTTTGTTGCGCAGGTGTACTCTCAAAATCATAATAGCTCGCTCGCTCGCTCACATGCTTTATAATGATACGCAATATTTATTCAGGGGTTTTTATAAGAGCAAGTGCAAATCGCCGCGCACAGGCAAAATGAAGAACAAAAATTTTCAATTTTCAGCATCAGGTTTTACCTTGCAAGGAGATTTTTGATTGAAAGGGGAGCTATAAAGTTTGAATGTGATGACAATTAATAATGCTGCGTATTTGCAATGATGATGATGATGACGATGATGATGTTGATGATGATGGAAGGCGAACAGGTATTCTTAAAGCCAAATTGCCGGCGCATTAAAAAGCTCAAAGTGTTAAGGAAAAAGATGGATAATGTGGTGCAGAAGGGAGAAAAAAATTGTTATTATTGTTTTTTTTTCTTTCTTGGGTACACCCACAACAGAGTCAGGTATTCGTTGTCGCTTTAGCATGAGCAGTTAAAATGCAAACAAGAGTAGAAGAGCGAGAGAGAGAGAGAGAAAAAAAAAATGTGACGACGAGAGCGACGAGGAGGAGGAGGTGGAATGCTTTTTGAAAAAAGCCCAACGGCAAGGAATTCTCAAGACCTTTAATTCCAATCCGCGCGTCGTCGACGTCGTCGTCGTCACAATGAAATGGCTTGTAAAGAAAATGAGAAGGAGGGAGGTTGAGTTACCAAAAAAAGTAATAAGCTGCTGCGAGTAATAAGTTGTGAGTGCCACTCGAAAGGGATTTGAGTGAGGAAATGCAGATTATTTTATAACTCTTTAAGTAGATGTGTGGTGGTGGTTGACCGAGTACATATATATGCACAGATCAATGTCAGTTTTATGGGATTCTTCTAGTTGGCATAAGAAGGGAAAAAAAAGTTTTGTTCTTTCGTCTTGTTACAATTTGATAGGGTTGTGTTGTTTGGCGGAGCGACATCATCGCTGTAATTAGCAAAAAAAAAGTAAATGTGTGTGTGTGTGGGGAATGTTGTTGGTGTTGGTTGATGACAGGAGAGTTACGACGGGTCGTGTAGTCCAAAACCAACTCGAAAAGACGTTTAACGATTTTTTGAGAGTATATAATCCCGGCCTACACAGCAGGAAGGTGATCACAAACAAGGTGTTTGGAGCTCCCACGCTTAATTAACAAGAGTGTGGACGAGCGAACAAACAGCAGAGATCGTAGAGCGAATTATCAAGATGTTGATCCGAAATTATTGAAATAAGTGAAAAAGGTGGGTCGACAAGAAAAGAATGCAATATACCTAATGCTGTTTATTTGTCGATTGGAATTTGGAACGATTTGCAAACTGTGGTGACGCTTGAAAAAAATATTATGTGTAAGTCCTATAATTAAACATAAAGATAGTTCTGCAATTCGGGTTTTTGATTTCCAAAGGTTGAAAGTGTAAGTCGGTAAGGGTGGACGGACGGGAAGGGGATGCTGGATCCTACACATTCACTCATTTTAATACTTTTAATTGTCGAAAATTTCAATAGAAGCCTTGCACTCACATGAGCTACTCTTAAACGTGAGAAAAAAAATTTCACAAAAGAAAAAAAAAATCTCATACATTGCAAGTCCTCTACCACCCCACCCTCCCGCATCATCATCATCACATCACCAAAAAGCGAAAGTATAACCCCCAAAGAATGCAACAGGTTCCGGAGGAACCAAATTCTTTGACAATTCCGGATACAATACATATGCGCCACACAATTCTCTCTCCTCTCGAGTGGGGTAGCGTGTAAAACGGGACTACCTTTATGCAAAAAAAGTTCACACACAACTCACACCACCACCACCACCACCACTCCTGTACATTTTTCTTGTGTGCTCTTTGACGAACGTGGGAACTTGTGGGAATGCATCTTGTCGACGACTCGGATGAAGATCATGCTAGCGTCCACTTTCTTTTGTCCAAAGGGAGTCATAACTCCACTGAAAAATTATAATTCCATAGAAAAGTTGTCCCGCTCCGTAGCCAACCAACTCTCACCCCCGGCATTTGTCTCAATAATATAAAAACGGGACCCCACTCAATTCAGAAACAAGTCTCTCTCCCTCCGATTCATTTTTTTCTCATTCCTTTGCTCCTCTCTCTCTCTCTTAATGATCATCCCAATCACAAAAGAAAGGTAACCCGGAGAAGAAGAAGAAAAAAACGGAATGAATCAAAGCCCTTCTCTCTCTGGAGGGAATGCAATCCCGTGAATTTGATTTCTGAGGGGGATTCATTTTTCCTACGTGGGAACGAACACCACGACAAACCAGCAGTCCCACGTTGCTCCCACATTTCACTCTTTTTTTTTATACCTGTGAGCCCTTCTCTACCCTTCTCTCTGAGAGTGATTGACTTGCTCACATTTTCATCTCCCCTTCAGCTCAGTTCACAGACTCAGAGATCAGGGATCTCGTAAAAAGGAACCTTTTAACCTGTCCTTGTCTGATGAGTTGCGAGAGAGAGAGTTGGGGAGATGCGTTAAAGTTCAGGTTAGAGGCGGATTCCTACACACACATCTTCCCTCTCATATTTTGCTCCCTCCTCCATAATAATTTTCCATGTGGGGATCACAACTACTCACAGTGTGCCTGAAAGGGAAGAGATGATGTTTTTTTATTACAATTATTACTTTTTCGTTTTTCATCCCACGGACAGAGATGATATTTTTTTTTCTTTTCTCTCCTTTACCTCTCCCAATTATTCTTTCTTTATAAAATCTCAGTTTCTCTCTCATTTTTTGCCTAATGTATTGGTTATACAATAATAATAATCCATCCATCCATCCTCACTTCCTTCCTTCCTTCCGTCCACTGATCTTCTTATTGTTTGTCATTTTTTTTGGGACTTATCCCATTTTCTGAAAATATATTTTTGGCTTAACAGCTCCCTTTTAATTTTACCTTTTCCCTAAAAATATACCCAGATGCGCATCACACACATGAGGAAAATGAGACCAGATGAAAAGATTAAAGCGCTTTTGGGTGAACGCGTCCTTTCAGCTAATTTTTTTCTTCTTGTCTCATTCGCTCTTCTTTCTTTCTTTTGGCCGAAAGCTAAAAGCAAAAATATATATTCTTTTTTTTCTCAAGCAATTTTCAGGTTTTTTTTTGGCTTGGCTACTTTTAAAGCTGCTCCTGCTCTGTTGCTCAAGTGCGTGGGAATTCTTGAAAATTAAGTGTTAAAATCGGATGCATGATGATGATCATGATGATGATCACTGTTTGTTTTATTGTTAGGTTATGGATACGCCCCGCTTCTTTTGTGTCTCTTGTTGCTGAATTGTGTGTTTGCGTTTGCGTTGCGACTCTCGACTCATAGCCCAAGCCAAGCATCCCGTTCTTTCTCATTTCACCCATTTTTCCATCCACACGCTTGGAATTCCGAAACATGTGTATCATATATTTTGGGATCCCACGGTAGTCGCAGCAGAGTCGGTAGGCAGGCAGGCTTTTTACTGTCTCGAGAAAAAGAGGAGGAATGTCAAGCTGGCTAATCTGCCAAACTTAATGTCTTCAAACAGATCGGTCACAAGCATACGCTACATTAATCTCAACGTCCTAAGAACTAATTACAAGAGGCTCGGATGGATCCATCCCGCCGCTACTCCCCAATCTCTATATATTTATAGAACAGGTTAGCGAGGCGGTGGTGTGGTGATGATGACGATGACGACGACGATTTTTACAAGAAAGAAAAAAAATACACCGTCCTACAACAACCTTTTCCGTCACCCTCATCTCCCTCCCTCCCGCCGCCACCGCTTACATTGTGGAGGAAAAAGAACAAGCAAAGTTGATTATATATATATTGTTATATATGTATGTTTTTTGCGTTGGAGGTTGCAAACTTTAAGAAAAGAAGAAATGGAGAAATACAAAAAAAAAACCGAAAAGAAAATCCTTATTTTTTTCCTAGTAGCACATTCCACCGCCACCCTACATACCTACACTATACGAGGTACACACTCAATCACAGAGCTAGAAAAATACGCATATTCGCCGTTGCAATTAATGCTCATATGTCAGTTGCGCTAGGAGTGAAAAAATCCCAGTAAAATGTTTTAGTAATCATATGGATATATATAGTTATATATTGTGTCGGATTGAGTTACACTTTTGCAAAAATCCTCCTCTTTCCGAAGGAGAAAATGAAGGGAAAAAAGCGAGTCGAGTGGGAAAGATGCACCCACGCATTGTAAGACGAAAAAGAAGAAGAAGAAAAAAAAGTGAGATGATGTTCGTTCGTTCGTTCGTTCGTCCTTTAGCTTTTTCTTTACAAAGTGCGGTGGCGAGTGGTTTATGGGAGTACGAGACAAAAACACACTTAGCCAGCGTGTTCACCACTACTAAACTAACGCCTTGTGGATAACATTACAGTGTAATAGGTAACATTATCACACCAGATCCCACGAACGAACGAACGAACCCACTCCCATGCAGCGGTAGTAGTCGTCTTTGAAAAGAAGGAGAGATTTTTTTGAGGAGAAAAAAATCAAGAGTATTTTAGTGTAATGAACAGAAAATGATCAAGTAGAAAGAAAAAGGCAGCATATTCCTATATTCCTCCATCAAAACTCTGTGTTTTTTTTGCAAAAAGTTTTCTTGGCAGGTTCGGCTAGAACGTCGTAGGTCTTGACTGCTGCGTTGCGTTGCTGCAACGTTTTCAAATGGGATGTATACGGTACGGTACGTATATAGACACTTTATGCCGGCAGAGTTCTCATTCTTCACCCTCGCCGCCTCCACCTGATGACTGGGTGAGTATATAAGTAGAATGCAGATTTAAGAGTGGGATCATCTTGAAAAAGAGCGTATGGATGGAGAGTGGGGGCTAATGCAGAAAAGCATGATGTGGATGACGATGATGATGATCACAATTACACCCAAGAACAAGTAAGCCAAGGAAGCCGCTCACTCACTCAACTAATGCTCCTGTCTCCGCTGAAATATGTAATGAAAAGCTGAGAGTGATTGCTATATATTTATGTATGTATAGAGGGGAAACCATTCCGCGCGGACTAGTTCAGTTTAGTTTAGTTGCTAAGTTTTGGCAATGAAAAGTGTTTTTGAAAAAACATAAGCCCACTAGAAAAAAAAGGAGTTTTGAGGGGAAAAGTCGGAGTTTAGCGGATTCAGCCAGAAGAGGATTGCCATTATAGGGACGTGACGTGACCTAATCCAAAGTTTGTAATGTTTGTGGTATCAACTATCAGCTAAAGATGCTTGTGGGGGATATAAGATATCGACAGTCTCAGAATGCCCATTGGAAATGTGTTAAATGAAATGAAGTCCGGGTCCGGGTGCCGACGTCGGGGAGCTCAAGCCTACTTGGACATTGTGTATGTTCATTTCATTTGCAGTTTCATCATCAATCCCATTTTAGCTAAATCTGATACATCATCATCATCATCATCATCCCACTCACAGATTTTTCCCAAATAACGCAAGTCAGAGCCCAAGACAAAGTCAAGACAAAAGCCCAATATGCAATGTTGTGAAATCACCCAAATTGAAAAAGCGTTTAGCTCATTCTGTTCAAACTTAATGAGAGCAAGCAAAATAGTAGTGACTTGATCAATTTGTAGTTGAACCGGCAAAAACTCTACCACCACTTACTTATTTACCTTCCAATTCCATTATGTTTTTTATTACCCTTCAGTCAACGCATCACTACTATCCTTCCTTGACTCTCATCAAGCGGAATAAGCTCCGAAAAGAAAGATTTTGTGCACTGGGTGCTATATTATATTACTCATATTGGTAGTTTGATAGTAGGTTGGTGTATTGGTATACAAAGTGTAAACATTGTGTGTTCCTTTATGCTCCAAGTATTTAAGAAAAAAAAAGATGGTCGTTTGCTTTTTTCTCTCACATCCTCTCACACAATCTCCTTCTCCTTCGCTCCGCTCGTACATTCATCTAAAATCGTTGCCTCCTCCGCACAAAGACCTAATTTCTGCAGTCTAGCATTGAAATTTTTTCTTTGACAAAAAAAATTCTTTCTCTGCTGACGACAAAGGGATTGGAGTTAGGAGCTTGGAGTGTGGAGGAAAGAAGAAGAAAAAAAAGCTGAGCTGTTTGTATCCGAGAGAGCGACAGCATTGTCATGGCATGGCTGTCTCTGATATACCTAGTTTCTCCTTGGTTTTTCTTCTAGTCGACAGTTATATCCCGCCCCATCTAATAATATGAAATTTGAAGTGTTTTTCATTCCAACCACATAGTTTCCGCTCTAAACTCTGCAAAAAAGTAATAATAATGGGAGAAAGGAGCTAGAGGAGACGGAGAGCTGGCTGGCTGGATAGAGAGATCTCTCTAATCCGTAGAACCGTCGTTCACTGCCGAGCTCGGAATACGCTACATA
>JAANSN010004533.1:0-14785 GCA_036850665.1 Dicranocentrus wangi | reverse complement strand
ACTTATCGTAAAGACTGGGAATGAGTGGAAATCAGGTTTTCCCTCGTTTATACAGTAGAGAACGATATAGCACGAGCCATTTTAAGTATCCTCTAAGCCTTTCCTTTAAAATTTTTTTAGCAAAATTAATTTTTGCAGAATGTTTTCAATGCGCAGTCTTATTTCATTTTATTTTTCATTCTTGTAGTGAGACCTCTCTATATGTTGCTTTAGAGAATCGTGTTTTTTAGTATTATCCTTTCTCTGTGAATTTTATCTACACAACTATTATTGCTAAGCTTATACATATGATATAATATGCATCCACCCATATTTGTAGACATGTAATTTTTATTTAAGAGGGTATATGCTATGCTTTATGTGGAAAATGTATGCATGATTATTGCTTGCTGGTCTTGACTTATTACAAGTGGTTAAATTGAAACACCTTTTTCTCCAATTATATATAAAAATAATAATGTGGAAGAAAAGGTAAACTACGGAGCAGCGACCAGCAAGTTAATTGTCCAGGGCTATTTGTAATTTCTTGATGAGTGAGTTATCGCTTTGAAGTAAAATATATCATTTTTAAGAGCAGTGTCTTGCAATATTTAAATTTCCAAAATTGTCGCTTTCTTATTTGTAATTACAGCTATTAGTCGTCTGATGATTCTAATTTCAACTTAAACTATTTTTTTTCAAGATTGTCCTTATTTTTTCTTACATATTTTTGTACACTACGATACATTGGACTTTTAGAAGCTATATTATTAGTTGCATCGGGCATTTCAAATTGAGTCGCTAAGGATGTTTTACTATTTACGTAAGAGAAAAACGGAATACATGTAATGGTTGTGCTTTATGACTACTGATGCTGAATAATTCATATACTTACAATTACTTAGTTGTGGAAATATGGAATAATTTTTTCTTTCTCCGACACTTTTTTCGATGGAATAATAACCTTGGAAATTCCAGGGGTTTCCAATTGTTTTGTTTCCAGCAGCGTTGCAATATCCAATAAGCTATAAATCTACACGCTTTTTAAATAATATGCGGGTCCTTCATATATATCTATAAGTACTCGGGATTTCGGCGGGGTGCCGATCCCGATATCCGCTCCTCTAAAAATTTTTTTTTTTAAAGATTTCCTTTTTATACTGTAGGTCGTTGTCGTGACAAAGAGAAAAATCTTGGCGATGAGAATATTGCTTGACATCTCATGGTTGTTGATCAAGTGCAGTTCATAGCAATTTGAAATGCATTGGTGGTTTTGCACTTTCTGTATGCTCAAGATATATCACCACGGCATAAATATTAATAGTTTAATTGACTTGGCATTATTGGCATGCCATATAGAATAATAAACTTAACGAAAAAAATTTCCCAAGAGAATATTAAGTATGCGAAGGTGCGTAAGTTAAAGCTGGTCTTTATAAAGTTAAAGACTGTGTCAAAAAAAAGTTCCCGAAAAGGCTCTACTGAAACTCCCCCTATATGATGGAAGTAATTTTTTAAGCATCCAGTACGTCCATTCAATTTTTGCAAAATCTATATATTATGCCAGTATACTTTCTTGTGACAAATTTTCTACAACAAAAATCTTTCTTTCTTCTTGTCAAATACAATACGAAAATTGTTCAGGTTTCCAGGATGTATTATTACAACCAAGTTGGAGTAGTTTTTTTTAGATGAGGGTGAACGTCGTCGACGCGGGGATTCTCTACATGAAAAAAGTTTTATTAAAAAAAATAGTTATAGTGTTAAATGTGATCATCCATCGAACTTCATATCGAAGGCCTCAGGTGAGACATCATCATCAATCGTATTTTACTTCCACCGAACAAAAATTTAAGTATCCCTGGAAGATTTTCTCCCTAAAAAATAGTTCATTCATCTAAACCAATGATACAAAAAACATTTTAACTACGGATTAAAATGTGTTGCCTAAGGCTATTATATACCATATGAAGTAGGAATATATTATGTATAGACTTGAAAATTTGATTCTAACACAACTAAACAAAATGACAAAAGTCTATTCTGGGAACAAAACTTGTACATGGAATAGAGCTCTTCTAGAGACACATTTTGAAACAAAAGTTGAACCAGTAGTATTATTATAAGTCAAATAAGGCATTTGTGACAACAAAATTGGATAAAAAAATACATTTGTAACTTTTTGAGAAAATTCCGCGTCTTCGTAAATCAAACCAAAACCAACGTTTTTTAAATAGATTTTAATTGTTCATCCACACAGCACTGAGCCGTATACTTTAATAATATGCACTTTGTACATGACAAAAACATTCACCCAATTTCCTTTTCATGTTCAGGCATAATTTACGGAACAAAATGTTTGTATATGTCACTATTGACTATTGTCTAAAACTCAATTTGGCCATCTTGTTTCTCTAAACATGATTCATAGTGTCAACGTTTGAAGAACATTGGTATATTTATATTCTTTCCCCCATTTACAAGGTAGCAAATATAGATTGATCACATAGGTTTCCATTCTGACACTCCATGAAATTCTGCAACGTTTGCAGGCAACATTGTCAAATAAGAAATATATATACATATTTTACAAATACGGAACAAATTTTTGCACACAAGAAAAAGTTATTTCCAAATTTCCTAAAAAAATTCCAAACCAGTTAATGTGTCTAAACTATAAATTATATAGGTTCACCAAGAACTGATGATAAAAAAGCACTTGAACTATATCGCACTGCATGGTAAAGCATATGTATATATATAATATTCAATAGTACTATTTAATTATGATGTGTAGAATCGCGACCGATAAAAATTCACAATCAAAATCCGGTCCCGTCCTTACTGTCATTAGGATTTTACTGTGTAGTTGTAGTAGAGATTCACTAGCACACATACACACAATACACACTCATGATAACTACTTTTTAAAAATTGTTGTATATTTAAAAAAAAACTATCAGTCATAAGTCATCCCTAAACTCTAGTTGTTGTTGTTAACTACTACTATATAGTAAAAAAAAAGTAATCTAGTGTGGGTCGGGTGGCAAGACAGAAAAAAGTGACTGGAACTGCAAGAAAAAGACTGTTGTTTTGTTGTAAATACCATGGGGAATATATTGAGCTAAGACTTGTATTTCTAAACCAAGAAAAGTAGACCTAATTAGTTTTTTTAGTGTTTTAGTAATTAGCTTAGATATTTCATACTACTACTACTACTACTACTACTACTCATTCTCTGACATCATCATCACGCAGGATGAAAATAATGAATTGTTGTGTGGCGTGTGTGTGGGAGGAACGGTTTACTCATGCTTGCCGTACTCTCTTTCTTTCTCTCTCTCTCTCTCTCTCTCTTTCGGCACATTATCGCCTATTTTCCAATTTTAGTTAGTGTGTCCAGCATCCAGCACCACTGTCTAAATGTCACTCTTGCACTCGCCCAATACTATAGTAATAATCATTTCAATCAAAGAAGGGTGGTAATTGGTAATTTACAAGATAATTTTGTGTGTTATGTGTACACAGTTTCACGGGCGTATTGTACCGATGTCTGCTTCGTTCACGTGAGTAACATAATTAAAAGTGGGTTTAATAGATTTACCTTACGTTTATGATAAATGGGTAGAGAGCTTTATGGGGCTGTTTGTGACTGCTCGTAAATTGTTTGTACTACTGTCATTTCGTTTTTAGTGCATTCTACTGCTAAAACTCGCAGTCAGCCAGCGTAGGAGGATATAATAAAGTCTAAAAAAAAGATTATGGTTGTAAATGTAACACTTAAAATGGGATTGATTTTAAAATGGATCTTAAACTGTAGTTAATTTTTAAAAAAATTATAAAGTATGTGCTAATTGTTGCTTTAACACATTCCGCAAAAAGTATCAATAGGTTTGGACGATCTTTATATATGTTGGGATGAGTTAATGATTTACAAAATCTATATCTATGTTACGGATATTTATTTACGTATATTACAATACAGTTAATATGGGTTAGGTTTATTATTGCTAAAATAACTGAAATTCCATTACTACCATTTTACTATGTAACACACGAACTCTCTTCGTTCGACTCGGTCTCCTTTACATTCGTTACTATATACTATTCGTGACTCTGTAAGACCAATGCTGACAATATCTTGTTGACAGTCGATATCGTTACCTATGGTTTAAAAAAAATTGTCAAATATCTGCGCTCTTTAAAATGATAAAACTCTTTTAAAATGTTTTAAAAAATTTCCAGGTACATTTATGTTTTGAAAAAGTTGCTAACAATATCACGCCAAGTTTATAATAGATAAAATTTCATAAACATATTTTAAATGTGTATATCATTTCTCCGAATGTAATAAAATACACCATGTATCTTCATCATCTTTGTTGCAATAAGCATTTCAAACGACCTTGCTTTTAAACCAAATGTATGCAATAACTGACATATGAAGACAGTTACTTTCGTGTTGTTTATTTAAAAGGAAATATGGAAATTCTTTTTTTTTGCTTTCTAGTTTCTAGCAAATAATCCCGAATACAAAAGATTGAAACTAAAAAAAAAATGAAAATCAACATTGATTAAAGTAAAAAGTAAATATGCTAATTCATCAGCAAGTTTTTCTAAAGTAGAGTAAATACATATTATGTATTGTAAAAGGGATGACGTACGTACGTACGTACGCTACACTTAATCTAATCTCTAATCGTATCGTTATTATTATTCGTTAAAAAGTGTGAGGTGCACGACCACTTTGAATGTAAATTTAAATAAATAATACAAAAATAAGTAGTGAATACCTATACGCTAACTCAAATGTGTCTACACAAGAGAATTGTACCTGTGAATGATAAAAATCGCTGATGCTGCTGCTGCGTAAAGAGTTTTAGATACGCGAGAAGAAATAATGTACATGTGCATGCTATTATTATATCTGTAATTATTATTGCAATGATGAGGTAGTGTATAGTTTTTTGATGTATTGAAAAAATATGAATTGGGAGTTTGGGCGGAGGAGGAGGACGTGTTAAAAAGTAAAGTGGAAATTTGAATTTGTTGAAGGTAACATGCTTCTCACACGGTTTCATTCCAAAATTTATTCCTTTCATATGAGCTTATTTCATAAAGTCACACACACAACAACGAAAACGATATATAATGTGGCAGGTGATGATGGATAAAAACCTCTTTTCTTCAGATCCCGGACTTGATCTCTGGCATTTTTGCATTTTTTGAATTAATACTACTTACTCATCGCTTTTTCACTCGCCATATGCCATGCTACTACTGCTGCTGCTGGTGCTGCTGTTCTTTTAGAAAGTACGGGGAAGGCCCGTACGATACAAACGACCAAGATTTGTTGGAGCTGACGTGAAATGATCATGCAGGATGAATACTACTACAAGGAGCTCTATCAAGGATGTTACGCTTATTATTATGAAAATTTTGTGAAAAACAAAAATACCAACTACTCCAATCCAAACAATGTTCTCCACAAAAATGTTGAGCATGTGGCCGTAGTATTTGTGTGTGTGTGTGTGTGTGTGTGTGTGTGGAGAGAGGTAAGTTGCTTGACCATTTTATTAGCATTTTTTATGCACGATGGAGAGGTAAATGGCGATAATCTCAGCTTACACGTTTTTTTTCTTTCTTCAAATGTATTAAGTGTTTCTGAAACAAAGACCGGGATGCATGAGACGGTATATTACAACGATTACCATAAACTTTTCATGCATTTTTCTCTGTGATTCATGGTGCATTGGTTGGAGAGCCCCAACAGAAAAATATGATTATATAGTTAAGGACGGGTGCTAAAGCGATTATATAAAATAAAATAAAAATAATAGGTATGGCCAACCAGGATGTTCTCTCTCTCTGGGTGAATATCGGGCATTTATAATAACGTTAGATATGGCTACTCACTCTCTGCTCCTCTGTACTTTATTCTGAAAAAAAGCAAGCGATTGTACCAGTATTTGTAAATGGGGCCTCCTGTCGCGTTTTGGCTACTCACTTTTGGGAAATCTCACTCGTTTT
Organism: Dicranocentrus wangi; assembly: GCA_036850665.1. Lineage (NCBI taxonomy): Eukaryota > Metazoa > Arthropoda > Collembola > Entomobryomorpha > Entomobryidae > Dicranocentrus > Dicranocentrus wangi. The sequence goes on along the minus strand of JAANSN010004533.1, from coordinate 8,776 downwards.
TCTGCTTATTAAGTATGCAGGTTGAGAGTTGTGAGTGTCTCCTTCACCTTGTTTCTCGAAAATATTACAACTCCTGCCTTTGACCAGACTTTATTTAAGACTGCATTCTCTGACATGTGGAATATGAAAATAAGTTTGAGTGATGAGACAGTAGCAAGCTGGGTTCTTGTTTACTAATGATACAAAAGGCGACATTGTGATTACTGTCGTCATAAGTGAAATCGTATTTTTATTTTTTTTCTCTAATATTTTTCCTCCGTGTGGAAAGTACAACGTGTAAAAAGAGGCAAAGTAGCAGGTAACATGTTTGTGTTTACGTGCTGTGTCCGTCGTATGCTAATTAGAAATCCTTAGAATCCATTGCTCTTTAGAGTTTTTTTACGTATAGAGAGAAAAAAAAGTTGTTCTTATTGCAAAACTGATTCACTTAATTTGAAAAATCATACTCTCCAAACGAGACCGGCAGCAGCAGCAGAGCAGCAGCAGAGTCAATGGCTGTTTGAAATGAAGGCGTGTAATCTCAATTTTTGCAATGACGTCCATTCCAAATAAAAATCGCGAATTTTGTTCTCCTCTCTGATGCTGGCGGTAACGCCCTTCTATCAAAAATTGATAACTTCGGGTTGCCAGTCTTTCGACAAGAGAGATGCCGGACTGAGATTAAAAATGAGTTTTACTTTTATAGATCGCCAAGAGAGAGAGAGAGAGAGAAATAGCAATTCTACACATATCCCCGAGATGTACCTGAGCATTCCATATTAATATTTTTATACGTCTTATTATTGGTACCTGGCATTCCACAAGTTGTTCCTAAGTTGTTCCTAGAAAGTGTTATGCATGAACGGCCAAGTTACAATTATGCAAATCATCAGAGGAGAATCATTATAGTAACCTCTGCTCCGGCATGTGGTAACCTCACGATGGAAAGCACACCGTGAATATCCGTAAAAATTCAAAAATTTACTACGCTACGTCATCACATCATCATCATCATCATCATCATCATGATTCTTGGCCCTCACCTTGTCCTTAAACTTCATTTTGTAAACATTTTAAAAACAAGCAACGCGAGTGTTTACGAATGTGACTTTGACAGTATACAAAACTACAACGTACACAAGCAAACACGTCTAATAGTCTTCTTTATTCCTTATTCTACCTTTCCTTCTTGTGCTTTGGCATCAGGCTACATATTCGTGACTCTACGTGACACTGTCTGTAGCAGCATAGCAGCAGCATCAAAAAATATCAAAAAAATAAACTGCTATATATCATAAAACGTGTCCCTTCCTAAAAATTCCTTCTCCTCCGCCAGCTCAACCCTTGCCTTGTGACGACTTTTGAGCAGCGCCGGTGTGTCGCCATTAGGCATTCATTTTTGCATATAAGAATGAGAGTAGACGTTTAATTGAGACTTACTCGAACCGAGAACGTCAAGAAAGGAGGGCGTGAGCAAGATTAAAAACTCCCGTAAACCTGTTGCTCCTTTAATACTTTCTTAAAGACATTGTCGACATAAATATATATACGTATATATATGTATTTTCCCCTTTTCTCATCACTCTTTCTCGTGAGACTCGCATCTTGTTCGTCATCAAAAAAAATCTTTGATTTTCCCCGTGAGCACATTTCTATAATCATAATCATCCTCCACAGAGAAGAGCCAGCTTAAAACAAGGGAGACGACGAGGACGAGGGGCATAGATAGTCTGAGCGTAAGCAGCAATTTGGTAATACCAAAAATATTATATTAGCTAGCCATCACCACAACACACCACACTCGAATCCACTCCACCACACAATATTATACTTACTTTATCAGCTAAATAAGAAGACAGTGCCGTTGTGGCTGCACCTGTAGTCGTGCAAGTAGACGTAGTAAGTGGCAAGTAGTCTCATAACTCGTCGTAAGCAAGCCGATTACTTAAGAAGCTCTGACCAGCGTGCGCTTCAGCTCAGTTGACTTTCTGGAAGAGACAAGAACTCATATAACAGCAAGCACAGCATCTCCATAATATTCCAACATCCACCAGCACTTACTTCCCCAAAGCACATAATAAGCTTTTCTACAGCAGCAGCATTGGTTTCTTTGAAACGAGAGACGACTACTCGAAGAAGAAGATACCCGTTTTCATACGGACAATAAACTTGAGGAAAAAACAAAGTTGTTTGTCATCACCTACTTACTTACCGTTTCTCACGATCTAACAGTTCAAAAGGAGGAAAAATGAAGGGAGTCAAAGTGAATTGTACGACCATCGTCGTCGTCGTTCTCCTCTCCGTTGTATCCGTGTCATTGGCAGCGGTTGGAATTGGACCCGCCGTGGTGCACGACAGTAAGTACAAATTTTTTATATCGTGTATATCCACTAATCATTTCCAAATATGATAAATGCTTGTGTAAACAAAAGGAATCATAACAAATCACTCTCGGGGTAATTGGCACATATGCGAAATAATTTGTCACAAGACAAAGTTCAACAATATTGACAAGCATGCGTATTTTTGGGGGACCAATAAGCTCCTTCTTGTTGGCAGGCAAAGCAAAAGGTTGGACATGGGAAAGAGTTTTAGGATCATAAAGGCAGGCAGCAGGCTTGAGTGAAAATAGGATTTTATGGGAAGAGTGTGTTGAGTTTGAGTTTACAGAGCTCCCATATAAAGTCACCCCTGTCATAAATTACCAGCGAGTTTTATTTTCGCCTCGCTTGTAATTTAGGCTCGTATAATTTAGTCGTCGTTCCTCTCAAATGGACATTGTGAATAAAGGCTGGTGGTGACGCCAACCAAACAAGATTTTATAAAGTGATATAATTTTTTTTTTCTCGTAAACATTAATAAAGCCATAACAAACAATACTAATAATAACAACTGTGATTTTCAGAATATATTAATTGTGGACATTTTCGGAATCTAATGCTTTCAAAATCCCACATTCCTTCCACCTACCTGTCCACTTATTATTGGCTTTATTATTGTGCAGCACACACACGGCACGGCAATAGCACATTGTGCCTGCGTCTATTGTCTCATTCCAGAAAGAATAGAATATACACGTAACTAGGTATACAATCTATAAATCTCGGGTGATAATGACACCAGCAATCCCATTCTAGAACAAAGACACCTATATAATCTGAATATATAGGGTTATTAATGTGAATTCAAATGAGGTGTACTTGAATTGCAGACGCCATAAACACGACTCAATTCTACTTTATGTCTTAGCCATGCGGAGCACATCACATCACTACACGACTTTTTCTAATTTACCCAGCTTTGTAGGCAGATTCAGATAGATAGATACCTGAAGATAATAGGGTTCAGCTAATTTATGCAGCCTTTACGAAGAATGCAGATCAAGCAATAAAACTGTCGTGGGTCGGAGCCGGACCCGAAAAGTGAATTATTGAGAGATCTCTTTTAATCCACGACGCTCTGACACAGTATTGTCAAAGGAGCGATTAAAACTCTCGCAACTGCAAAAGATGCGTAGGCATTGTCTTCTTCTTCTTCTTCACTTCACACTTGAATCACTTCAGGTGCATATATGTCCACATCCATCCACATCATACAAACTGCTGCGTGGTGTATTATAAATCCACTGGTAAATTGGCTCTCGCCAAGAAGATTCCACGTAAACTCTTTTCTACTCATACCTACTTGGTAATTCTCCGAGAGTGGGTTAAAATTTCTATACAATAGGCTGGTTGGTCACCAGCCGGCAAGTTTCTTTTGTTTTGTGATTTTTGGCGTAGGCAGGGAAGACGCATAACATTAATCATTCATGTTCCTCTACAATAGTACGCTTTTTCGCATGAGTCACAACATCTCGCTCGACATCTCCAATTCTCCAATTCCTGTTGAGTTTGACAGGTGGTATTATGGACTCCAATAAAATACCATAAATGCACATTGGACAGATTCTCTGTCTGTCTGTGCGCCTGCATGCACACACCATTTATGCTAATCCGGATGAAAGGGAATTCTCTTGTAATCCCACTTTATCTTTTTCTTTTCATCTTATAATAGGTCACCCAAATCAGTGTTACAACGAAAAAACTGAGTCATACTATTCACCTGGAGAGTCCTGGCCTTTGCAAGGATGCGCCAAAGCCGAGTGCTTCAAGTATAGTCAGTCCAAACTAATGATCTCTTATGAAAGGTAAGCCTCAACCAATGTATTATATTATTATTATTATTATTATTATTATTATTATTTATATCCTATTCTCATGATCATCCTCACCAGCATCACCAGTAATAGACAAATGGACATATTGTGTTATCCAAGTCAATTCCTAAAAGAAGTGCATTTTATAAATATATGCATAGCATAGCATAATGGCGTTGTCCGTCGTGTCCGTAGTCCGTCCGTACACACCAACCTGTTTCCAAATTTGTTTGCGGCGGTTTCCCATCAGTGAGATACTAATAATTTTGCAAATATTGTTAATCATAGTTAACGACTCCGTGGTTTGCCAATTTTTCTTTATACTACTTCGAAATTGTACTCTGACTGAGAAGAAAAAACTTTCATAAATATGCATTTTCCATTCTTTCTCATTCCCTGCCATTTCACATGCTAATGGTATGTTTATGATTTGGCGTTTATCATATTAATACAGGTGGATCGAGCAGCGAGAGAGAGATTTGTTTACCGTTTACCAACTTTATTTTTAATATTGCTATTTAGCCAAGTTGATTGTTGTCATAGGGAGAGAACTTTGTTAGAGTGCAGCGTCATCCTTCCTCCTCGCTATTTTTTGGGGGCTAGTTATTAGTTGTTGTTTGTTGGACAGGAGATGATATGGCTAGTATTTCTATATATACGCACAAGCCCGCTGTCTATAAACCATCTGCCAATAAGTTAATCGTCTTTTTTCATTATGAAAACCATGACCAAGCGTCGTCGTCTCGTCGTCGTCACCACCACCATGCCGCTCGCTCGTCAGATTAGTCAGATTAGTTTTTCGAGAAATTCAGGATATATGTAATCTAGCACCATCAAGCCATCCTTTTAACACATATTTACATCCTTATGGGTTCAAATGAGGACTCGAGCTGCGTGGTTCTACTAAAATCAGTGGAAAAAAAATCCTTTCCGTTTGTTTGGGGAATAATTGCATGCGAGCGAGCGAGAGATACATAGAGGCTGATATTAAGAAACAGGCGAAGAGGAATGAGAGAAAAAACATGAAGAAGAACATGCGAAGGAGCCATCCCCACTTTTCTCATCAATTAGTTATGACAGATAGATTCCCTTGTAACCTTGGCTGCTGCTTAGCTTCTGCTATGTGTAGCCAAGTTTATCACAAAAAATCATCGGACATTAATATGCTGACGTGCAAGCAAACGCAAACCGTACATTCACTCATATTTTTTGGATAGTTTTTTTTTGATCGTGCAGAGTTCGCGGCTACGTTGTTGAATTAAGTGGAAATTGGTGAGTTTGGGCTCGCGTGGCACAGCTCAATTAAATATGTTAAACTACGGATTTACTCCAAGTAGGACAGGGAATCCCAAAGAAAAACAAGATTTTTGTCAGTGACTCCTGTGTGTAGTATCATATCATTTCATATCACATCTTAAAGTGAAAACTGCTATGCGAACTTGATACCTGGTTTGGTCCTCAATCTCTCAAACCAAGAAAGAAACCAAGTTTACTGCGCACATTTTCGCATTTAAACGACTCGATTAATTCGTGTGGATAAAAGCGGAATGAAGCAGATTTTGTTATTACAAAATAAAAATATTTGCTTTGTATGTATCAATAACATAAATTGCACTTGCTGGGGTTGCGCCAACCGTTTTGTTATTGTTCCGCGTGTGAAGAAGACATGTAGACTTTATGAAAATACACTTTTTCAAGTTCAAGAACAGAACTGAAGAAATGACCATGTTCCGTGACAGCAATAATATGGTAGAGTTGACACTTGCACCGCCAGTTTGGGGACCTCTTCTGTCGCCGGTATCGGGCGAACAATTTATACCCTGTCTTCAGTAGCATATTAGTATAATTGTTTTTCTGCTTCATTATGTGGAAGTGACAGGTAACAGGATGTGATGGCAATGCCGCCGCACAGTCAATGACAATCCAATAAAATATTCTCACTTGTCAGTTTCCTCTTGGTTGGACTACCAGTGAAGCTCAAACAAATTAATGAAGATGCTTCTTGCGTCAGCATTGGGATGTCATCAACTTCAAATCATGTTTCAACGGACTAGGAAGTGTTTTAAGCCTCGCATTGTTTGTTGTCATTTCATAAACACTCTCGCTTGAAGAAATGACACAAAAGTTGGCAAAAATAGTAGAAGTCCGACTTTAAAGCAAGATTTTGGGGGAGTTTGTCAAAGTAAAGAGTGGCGAAACCAAAGTGCATTTTTCTAGTTGGCACCCCCAATTTATGAGGTAGCTGCTACTTAGCTCAACAAAAACAACCAAAAACTTTACAAATTCCTTTGAAGCCAAGTTTCCTCAGGCAGGTAACTCATAAAGTGCAGGCTGCAGTCACAGAGAATTAAGAAATTTATTTGATGTTGATGAGAGTAAACTATATGGTAATGCGCATAGTTCGCATTCCAAAATAGGCAAACTTGTCCCCACAGNGCGCATAGTTCGCATTCCAAAATAGGCAAACTTGTCCCCACAGGGCACCCTTATCTATTTCATCTTTATCCAAGCAGGCACAGGCAGCGAAAAAAAAGCTGCAAATGCTTTGGAGAACGTATATATAAAAGTCATAAAAATGAACTTTAGTCTGCCGGTGCACGTAAGATTAGTTTACAACAAAGGATAGAAAAAAAATCCCTGACAGATTGTTCATTTTTCATATTTCAAGCCTAATGACGTCCTCTACATATCATATCACATTAGTGTCTAGCTCATAAACCTACGAGGATATTTACTATGGCACAATGGACACAGGCAGGCATATTGTGCCAGAGTGTTATTTACATTGGGCACATTTTTTATGCACAAAAATCACATTACTTTGGAATCTCTTTGATTCTTGAGTTGATTATCCAGACGCTATATTATATGGCAATTATCATCGCTTGCGTGCGTGGTCTTCTTCTTCTTCTCCTCCATTTCCATCCTCACCAACAACTTGTAGAGAAGCGTAGTAGGACTAAGCTGATTTTGGTCTTATTGAAAATCCAGTCGACCTGTTTAATCATCCTGTAAGCGTACACCTAACACCACCAACACCAACCAACGATGTCACGTTGATTGCTTGAAATGTTAGTTACGAGAGGAGTTCGGAAATGTGTGAAATTTTCAAGGTGCTCCTCATATTTATCACTTTGGCCGATATCATCTTTTTTAATCCTCTCTGGGGCTACTTGACATTCATAAATATGCAATAGTAGTGATTGTGGAATTTGGATGTTGGAATTCCACTTTTGCACAATGAATACATAAGCCCAACGTCGTAGTTGTGGGGACGGGTGGGTGATTGGAATCAAAAAGTGTGTTTTTTTTCGTGGCAAAAGAATTATTATTTAAGACAGATCATTTAACACTTGCAATTTCATTCAATGAAGTAATCCTCATATAATCAAGTATTCTGGAGGGACTACTCTCGAAACAAATTGTTTTGCTTTGTGTGCACCACATTATCATAATATGCCAACTACGAACTGCTGCTGGATTAGAGATGAAGATAAAAATCCGGGTCCACTCCACTATCATCTTCTTCTTCTTCTTACAGTATTCATATCGCTATTTGGTTCTTGTTCTCAATTTTATTACATCGTTACTCTCGCACTGGATGGACGCTTGCGTTATATTGCATTGGACATTTGAGAGAGAGAGAGAAAAATGAGCATTAGAAGGGATTTTCCATTCGGGTGGTGGAAAAAAACTAATGATATAGGTTGCCCCTTGTGACTGCTCATTAGTATGTAAAGATTTCCTGCAGATAGAGGAACAATGTGAATTGTTTATTTTCTTGGGATTTCTCAAACGAGAGAACGTAGTAGTTTTGTGCAAAAATCATATTACATAGATGAACATTTACACATTTACATACATAATGTGTGTGCTTAAAAAAATGCAGAGTAGTGCAATATGGCTTGTCCGCTGAAGCAATTCTATAGTAGTATATAATGCCTACTTGACTTCTTCCTCAGAGCGGATCTGAACCAAATGAGGCGTCCATAAATTACATGAAATGGTCAGATCAATCAGGATTTTTTTTACCCGAACGCGCTGGACCAAGTTGCAGTTATGCAATGCAAAACAAAAAACGTACGTCCATCCATTCCACTATTTCAGCGTGTAATATATTTTTCAAGAGAAAAAGCTCTTAATTCCAGGCAAACAAAAATCCGTGTTCTTTTAAGGTTTCATATTATCCATTATCACGTCAGCAAGCATGTAGTTTCAGCATCTCACAGTCTCTTACAAGGAGCCTAGATTTTTAGGTAATTATTATTTTCTGATTTATTTTTCTGATGATCTCACAGCGTGGCGGCTCACATTGATCGTGCCAGGTGGGAAAAAATGGAGAGTGCACGATCAAAGATCTTCTTCTTTCTTTCCATTTTATTTTAATATATCACGAAAAAACGACTCTAGGATGGATGACTGTGTGCTAATGTAATGAAAGTTGTAAATGGGAGAGAGAGAGAGAGAATCCCTGTTATACGTGTCTCGCAGACGCAGACAGAGATTAAGTAGAGAGAATACCTGGTTTCAGACTTTCAGCGGAGACGTCAATATGGAATGGAATTTTTGCGGCGCGTATAGATAGAAACGAAACGAGTACGT
>JAANSN010004532.1:0-14787 GCA_036850665.1 Dicranocentrus wangi | reverse complement strand
AATTTTGGGGGTGGTATAAATTGGGGTGTGGTAAAAAATCAAATATACCCTCGTACAGGGATGGTATAAATCGAGGTGTGGGATAATTTGAGGCGTGGTATAAATCGAGTAAATACGGTATTTATGCACCCCTGATGCACCTGCTATCTGGAGAAAATCAATCATTGGATTAGAGATTCAAAATGTGAAATTACAGCATCTTTCTTTGTGTGCATGGGTGAAGTTGTTATAAATCAGTATATATTCGTATACTTATTTTGAATTTTTTCGGACTATTAATAATATATCGTCCTTCCTTATATATACCTATAGTAAGCGATTATTTTGCTTGGTCAGCATCAGTTTATTACAGCAAATATCGTACAAAACCCCTTCAGTTAGTGTAAAATCAAAATGTTTTTCCCAACATTTTCCCAACTGTTTACATGGGACTTTTACAATTTCACTCCGATTTGCATTGCTGGAGGATGCTAAGTTTTAAAAAACGGGGAGGTGGAAGGAAAGTAATTTTTTGTGCATTGCTAGATGCCATATTATGCCAGACAAAAAATACTAAACGCAACTTCAGTTAGTTTTGTAGTGCAACCATGGTATACATAATAGCGCATTTTATCTTTATCCATCATAGGTATTTTTTCTAAACCTTCTTGCTCTATTGGTCAGACAGTGTGAGCGCATTAGCTAATAATAAATTAAGTAAATATTCAGAGCTAACAATCTTTCGTTTTTTTCAACCACGTACCCTACTGACGAAAATTGAATTTGAAGTTGAAGTCGCCGCAACTTGTACAAAAGTACAAACAGTTTTTAACTTATTGCTTTTGCACAACGTGCCTAGTGTTTACTAACCTCAAGAAAGCTATAAGAAAGAGTAAAATATTATCTTATGACTATTACTAACAAGAACGAGAGAGGGGGCTGGGTCCTTATTCTGTCCTCTTTACAAACCTAATAATAATAATATGTTCCAACATGTTCAAGTGAAAATGATATCCCTTCTTTTCTTCACAATTTCAGTTCTATTTGGAACCCCAGGTAGAGCCCACAATATTAGCTTTTATCCCTGGGAACTGGACTGGAAGGAAGGGATTGTCGGCTAATAAATATTGTTCCAAGTGTGATGAAACTTTGGGTACTTACCAGCATCCCCCTCCTGTGTCAAACCTCAATCAAAAACTAAGCCCATTCAGCAGATGCCTGGTTACCGTAACAAATTCTGCAAATGTCGACATTTTACCACTCAACGTGCCCATAATTCTACGCAACTTGCGGCAAGTCCTAGTACAGCAACCTAGAAAAAGTGTAACATTTGTCAGGATTGGAGAACTCTTGATGGAACATAATGGTACCTTATTAGGGAGTTATCCCCGATGCCAATCTGACCATCTTGCGAATTCCAACTGCGAGCAGGAAACTTGTGGTCACTGCACTGCTTTGAAGCTGTCCAGCTTTGTGATCCACTCGAAGCCGTACCACTGCCAGGTTCACGTGGGACACTATCCGGTTTCCGGTTTGATTGAGGGGAAAGCGGGGATGCATCTAAAATATCTCAAAGCTGTACACGACGTCGTCGGCACTAGTACTACTAGTAGTTGCCAAGTTACCAGCTATCCCATCCTCCATATTGTCGTCACAACCCCAGAAGAAGAAAGGTCACTGGGGTCACATCCGTTTTTTGACCGTTGGACTATTAAATGTCACGGTGACCGATGGGATTCTTGGAGGAAACTCTATCTGCTTGCAGTAGCCGTACAAGATGAAGAAGATGAGGATTTTGAGGGAACTAGTAGAGGACGGCGCGCCAGCGTTGATATAGCAACATACTTTGGAACAACTTCAATTGCCAGCATCAGCGTTGTGTATCCATGTCGTCGTCGTCGTCATGAGGTGGAATCATCATCAACAAATTGCAAGATAGATGTATCCAGCGTGTTTTTGGCTGATACAATTCCAACCAGTTACCATGGCTTAGGTAATTATACCAGGATATACCAAGATATCTCAGCACTAATCCCACCGGCCTACCTACGCTCGGATAAGTTGATTGACGCCCACAACTTCAACTGGGAATCCCTTTGCAGGAGAGATCCTTTCAGGGACTTAATTACCCAAGCTCGACCGATTGACGACGACGGACACTCGGTGCGTCTCGCCCTGGCCTCGCTCTGGCTTGACATTTTGGCAAACAAAAGCTTTGGTGATGCCAACTATCTCTGGTATTGTCGGGATGGACGGCTAGTCCGCCAATATCCCAATCCACTTTCGCGGTTCAGGACGGAGCTAAAAGGAAAAGTTGGCATAGCTTCGGAATTTTATTCCCCGTACCAATTCAAAGATCCCTCCAGGTCGCTTCGGCTTGTGGGTCGGGGGAAGCCCCAAACGGAAGGATTCGCTTTCGCTGAGCTCACAAGTATTTTCAGTGCCCCGCTTTGGATTTGCATAATTGGAGCATACATACTTGTGGCCCCGCCGCTCCTCCAGTGGTTTCGAAATTACACAAAAGGCTCTTTTCGTTAAACAACAGAAAATATGCTTACCATGGAGACTGGATATTTGGCGAGTCTTCCAGTCATTTCTCCTCCTTCTGGAGCGTGGCGGTATATACCGTAACAGCGACTGTCAGTATTTTCACATCAAATGGTTACTAGGCAGCCTACTTCTCACTGGAACTGTAATAAGCAATGCCTACAAGCATAAAAACGTGTATAACATGATTCTTCCCCGAAGAGTGGTTCCGTATGAGACCCTCCCTTCAGCTCATTTCCCACAGGTTTGGCATATTCACTCGATTCCGATTACATGAGCTCACGGCATTCCATCGAGATGGAACCAAGGCTACCGTTCGGTTGGACCGGCACAAGGCAATTGTCATAGCAATTGGGTATGGCTTCGTACAAGAATTCGGGTCTGAAGTCCACCAGGTTGTGAAACAGTTCCAGTCGATGATTGACTCGGATCCGGCTCTGAAGTTGAAATACCAAACCATGGTGAACAACTCGAGAGCTCATAACTCCTCCGTCGAGCTGCTGAAGGAGGCGTTTCGGGTCGGGGTTGATTTTAAGAGAGTGTCAAACTCAAGACTTCCAGGTGTTCAGCGTGAAAATATAAAAAGGGTGCTAAAAGAGAAGGGAAGGGGAGCGGCGTTCATTTTGCCTCATGGGGAGGCTACAAAGATCGCCATGGAACTGAGCAGGAGTAGTGGGGCAAAGCATGTGTTTCTCGGAAAGGATTTAATTCACGAGCAGAAATTCGTCTTCTTTTTGTCGGGCTGGTATTCGGAGAGGATGGTGAAGCGATTAAGGTATCCTTGGGTGATGGAAGGGGTAGTACGCTTTTGGGACCGGTGCATGATTCAGTTGTCAGGGGATTATAGAACGGGGTTAAGTGCCCCTGGTGGGAGTGGACCTCCGAAAGCCGACATGGCTGGAAATATTGCAATGATTTTTATTTTACTTCTTGGAGGAATTGCGATTTCCCTGGGATGCTATTTGACAGAATTTTGCTTTGCATTTGGAATGAGGTGGATTAAAATGGGTTAGGTTTGAAGTGGTAGAAAAAAGCCAGGCAAAAAGATGACAATAAAATTATAATTCGATAGTATTGTAATCAATCTGGAAGAATGCATACACAAATGAATTTGAATAAACAAACGAATAACTACTAAAATTAAATCTTGAATTTACCAATTTTATTATAGATGAAAAAGTGGTTTACACTCTCACTATATATGGCAGTTATAAACAGACTGAAAATGTTTGCACACAAATATTTTACCTTCATTGTCTCTTCACTTAAAAATTTAGCAATAGCAATTTGAATAAAACCAAAATACTGTTGAGCCACTTGACACCCAATGTCATCGAGTTTAATGGCTGCACATATAGAGCAAAAAATAAATAAACAAAAAGCAATCTTAATATTGTATTTAAATTAAAACAAGCTTGAACACTGAAAGTGATCCGAGGTCCAAGGTTGTCATATCATCCATTGGCAATTTGTTGCCGCTATATATCTGAGTACTAACAATTTTTGCAGCCATATCAACATTTTGGGGAAAAGAAAGTATTTTTATTTGATCACAATGGCCACATTTCCCAGACAAATCCTTCAGCTTTCTTCGCCTTCAATTTCCTTCCTAATGGCGACATTATTTGTAAACTCGGCAGCCGGACAAACTTTTAATCTCATTGTTACTGGAAACTGGCCTGAGTTGACACGACTGGGAGGTTTATTATGCCCCGTTTGTGGACTAATATTCGATATATACCATCAATCTGATTCCACCTCAGACCACTCCCCTTATTTGGTATCAAATTTGAACGCCATCCTCGATTCAACTTCCAACTGTCTTGTTACCCTCACAAATACCCGAGATATCAACCTACTTCCCCTCACCACCCCAATCATCCTTCGTAATTTGCGACCAGCCCTATTTCACCAGACCAGGACACCAGACCTAATATTCGTTCGAAAGGGAGAGGTCTCGGTGAGAAATGGGGATTTGGAAACTTATCAACCCTGCTCCTCCTCCTCTTCCCACCACCTGCTCGTGGTGAACACCACCGTCTGCAGTCCAAAGTACTGCGGACTTTGCACGCAACTCCACATGCCCAGCTTCTCGATGCGCTCCAAGCCTCTCCATTGCCAGGTTCACGTGGGACACCTTCCCGCTCCGGGTCTGTTGGAGAATGTTAGACTTCAAGAAACATATTTGAAGGCTGTGCACGACGTGGGTCCCGCTTACCAAGTAACCAGTAGTACCACAAGTCCGGTGGTGTTCCTTGTTGTCACAGATCAGGCGGCTCCAAGTCTCCAGGAGCATCCAAAGTGGATTGGTCGACCTATAGCTAACAATCGGTGGAATTTTTGGAGGAAACTCTTGTTACTCGCATTTGTGAAGGTAACAAAACCTGGAGGGTTAAATAAGGAGACTTCAGCAAGTGGTAAAATACGGAAGGAACTGTCGACTGGGGCTCGTGTTTCCGTTCTACGTCTTGCATTTCCGTGTCTCCGCCAGATTGACTCAAAAATTTGCTACGTCGATGTACCAATGAATTTTCTTAAAACAGTCTCCAGGAGCATCCAAAGTGGATTGGTCGACCTATAGCTAACAATCGGTGGAATTTTTGGAGGAAACTCTTGTTGCTCGCATTTGTGAAGGCCTCCAAAACCGGAGGGCTAATAAAGGAGACGTCAGCAAGTGGTGAAATAGGAAAGGAGGTGTCGACAGGGACTCGTGTTTCCGCTCTACGTCTTGCATTTCCGTGTCTCCGCCAGATTGACTCAAAAATTTGCTACGTCGATGTACCAATGAATTTTCTTAAAACAGTCATTTTTGACGAGATCCAACTTTCCTCGATCATTCCCCCGGGGACCTTAAGCTTCTCAAGGTTTTTGGGCAAGGTGCCTCACCAAAAGTGGGCCTTATTGTGCGAAAGGGATCTCTTTAGCGACTTAACTTTTGGGATACGCCGGATAGACGATGCCAGGATCAATTTGGAGCTGGCACTCGTCTCCTTTTGGTTGGACGTGGTGATGGGGAACAATAAAAGCTTTGTTGTTGGCGGAGACCAGCTTTGGCACTGTGGGAATACCGGTAGGCTGGTCAAAGTTCCAGGAATATTCTTGGGTCTCAAGACGCAGCTCTCACCCGAAATAATCATTTCCAAGGAGGCATATTCCAACTACCAATTCAAGGATCCCTCCTGGTCCTTCCGGGTGGTGGGTCGAGGAAAACATAAAATGACGGGATTGCCTTTCACCGAACTTACAAATATCTTCAGCGGTCCACTTTGGGCAATTATATTTGGGACATTCTTCCTCGTGACGCCACTACTTCTTGGAAAGTCTCGACGCGAGTCCCCATGGCAACTGGAAAGTAGAAGGTTTTTCCAGCCACTTATGCTGTTGCTTGAAAGGGGTTCCATATTTAGCAACTCGGAACTAGAGTGGACCGGGAGCAAGTGGTTGATTGGGGGTTTGCTCCTGGCTGGAACAGTGATTAGCAATTCGTACAAGCACAAGAACGTGTACAACATGATCCTCCCCCGACAATTGGTTCCATACGAGAATCTCAACCAGCTAATTTCTGACCAGTTTGAGCTATTTACGCGATTCCGTCTGTTTGACCTCTCAGGGATGAAATATAATGGTAGCCAGGTTAGCACAACGCTATCAGACCAGCACGAGCTAAGTGTCTCCGGAGTTGGGTATCCCTTTGGACGGCGGTTCTACTCGGAAGTGTATCGGATCGTGGCCGGATTTGAAAATCAAATTGCGTCGGATCCGGCTCTTAAGCTGAAATACGACACCATGATGAACCATTCCAGGGCTCACAACTACTCTACGGAGCTAGTAAAAGGGATTTACGAAGATGGTTTTGGTTTCGAAACATTGTCTGAATCAATCTATCCCGATCTCCAGCGTCAAAACATAAGGAGCGTTCTGACAAGTTCGGAACGAGCGGCATTCATACTGCCACATGGCGAGGCTACCAGAGTCGCGAAAAATTTGCGTAGGGCAGGACATCAAAATGTGGTTCTGGGAAAAGAGTTGCTTCATGAGCAGAAATTATTATTCTTTTTTTCAGGCTGGTACTCGGAGAGGATTATGAGGCGCTTAAGGTATCCCTGGGTGATGGAAGGGGTGGTCCGCTTTTGGGACCGGTGCATGATCCAGTTGTCCACTGCAGAAAGATTTGGACTGAGGGTAGGTTCGCATGGCGCGGCAGGCATGAATGGTAATATTGCAGTCATTTTCATTGTACTTCTTGGAGGATATCTAGCTTGCTTGGTGTGCTATTTTACGGAAATTTGTTTAAGTAAATATGGTGGATGTGTCCATATTGAAGCATGAATCAGTGTTCATCATGCCCAAACCAAATTAAAAAATAACACAAAATTAGCAAAATTAAAATGTATAGTAGCAACCGGAATATACGTATTTCCCCATTTTATCAAATATATTGCAGATCATATATTATGTTATTTTGTTAGTATATTATTAGAATTTTGTTATGTATATTTAGATAATTGTAAAAATTAGAATCGATTAGTTAATAATATTCACATGGAGAACAAAACACACAAGTTTACACTTGCGTGTAGGCATGCCTATAGATATTATTATGCCGATATATTTTTATTTTCTTTCACACTTTCATTCTAAACAACACTTTTTTCCAATTTCAATAAAAACCATAAAACAAGCATATAAATGTCATCAGAGCCTTTGTAAAACACTTGACAGCCATTAACCATATGCCAAACTGGAGGATTTTATTATGACAGCTTTAGCAGAATAAATAAAAACAAAATTGTACAAATTTTATTATCACTTGACATTGAAATTGGTTGGCGTTTAAAGTTCTTCACAGTGGCAATATTGCCGTCAAGAAAGCGCTGTTTATTTTAGCAACTTAGGTAACTTAACTTTTGTTAAATTGTGCAAAACGTAGAATCAATGTAAGACATAGTACCTGAAATTAAGTGTTTAATATTGTATGCTACATATATATGTTTTTAAATATTTAGGAATTTTTTTTTATAATGGGCGGATCTGTTCCTCTCAAAGTAACTCATCTGCTACCTATTTTACCATTTTTCATGGTCATAATAATTGCAAGCGAAAGAAGGAATGCTGAGTTGTTAGCAGCAAAGTTTTATTGTCCGTGGTGCGGCCCCATTTTTGACCATCCTCAAATTTTTCCTCCCGTGCCAAACTTGGACGCCATCCTAGCTACCACTGAACGCTGTCTTGTGTTCCTAACAAGCACTCAAGATACCAATAATGTACTTCCATCCCCGACCCCAATCATTCTCCGCAACCTGCGCCCAGTACCCCTTCCCTACGGCTTGAACTCTGACATTACTTTTGCACGAAAGGGGGAGCCTTCACTGCAAAAAAATGGCAGCGTTTTGCAAATTGTCGCTCCGTGTCAATCCCGGCATCTCGTCAATGATGATTGTAAACCCCGACTCTGTGGGATTTGCACGTTAGTCAATATTTCCAGCTTCGTCATGTCTTCGAGGCCATACCGCTGCCAGGTGCATGTGGGGCTCTACCCCAGTTCCGGCTTGATTCGGAACGTTGCCCTTCATGAGAAATACTTACAACCGGTTCATGACGTTGGTCTTGGGGCTCAAGTTACAGCCACGGCGAGCCCATTCATGTATGTTGTTGTTGTAACAACTGGAATGATGAACGCTTTGCCTATTGAGCTCCCCTCATTTAAACCTCGGGAAAGGTCAGACTACCGATGGGATGCCTGGAGGAAACTCTTTCTCGTGGCGGTTATAGACGAAGAAGAAGGGGCGGACTCCTCCGACCAGGACAGCAACTTGGATTTGGAGGACGACGGCACAGGAAGCCGAGCGATTTCAAAGTATTTTAAAATATCAACGGTGGCAACGCTTCGCCTTGGTTACCCTTGTCGGCATCAGGTGGGCCAACCAAAAACCTGCTTCATAAATGTACCGCTTGGTTTTCCAGGAAAATATTCATCCAGTGAAGCTTTCCGCATTTCAGCATCATATATTATTCCCACGTCCGTCTTGAGTTTCCGCAAGATTCTGACCAGAGTGGGGATGTCCAAATGGGTGCTACTGTGTGGACGACGGGATTTATTCCGGGATCTAATATACGGATCCATCCCGATAGACGACTCCAGGCAAAACTTGGAACTGGCATTGGCCTCCATGTGGTTCGAGATAATTGGCAAAAACTCCAGCTTTGCTCATGATAATAAAATCTGGCAGTGTGATGGAAATGGAAAGGTGGTCCAAGTCCCTCATTATTCAGCTTCCGGCTTCAAGATGCAGCTTAACGCCAAAATCATCCTTTCTCAAGAATCCTATTCAAGCTATCAATTCAAAGATCCGACTTGGTCCGTTCGGGTGGTGGGTCGGGGGAAGGCTCGGCTCAAGGGGCTTGCCTTTGCAGAGCTCACAAATATATTTAGTGGCCCTCTTTGGACCTCAATATTCGGAACATTTTTCCTCGTCGCGCCCTTACTTGTTGGAGCGTCTAGACGGGAGCGCCCATGGCAACTCGAAAGTAGCAGGTTGTTTCAATCTCTAATGATACTGCTGGAACGGGGCTCAATATTTAGTGACACGGATATGGAGTGTAACGTTAGCAAATGGCTGATTGGGGGTTTGCTCCTAGCTGGAACCGTGATTAGCAATGCGTACAAGCACAAGAACGTGTACAACATGATCCTCCCCCGAACACCGGTTCCATATGAAACCCTCTCCCAACTCATGTCTGACCAGTTTGAGCTATTTACACGATTTCGCTTACATGATCTTTATGCATTTCGCTCCAACGGGGCTCAGATCCAGGTGTCACTACAGCAACACGAGATTGTCGTTAGAGAGCCTAGAGTGGGACATACGAAACGAGTGTGGATCCACTCGGAAGTTTATAGGGTCGTCAAGAAATTTGAACGTGAGATTGAGTCTGATCCAGCTCTGAAAATCAAGTATGAAACCATGTGGAACTATTCCAGGGTTCACAATTCATCGGCTCAACTCGTGCAGGATATTTACCAGAATAACATTAGCATCCCCAACTTGTCCAAATCAAGATATCCTACAATTCAGCGTGAAAACATTAAAGCCATACTGGCAGGATCGGAACGGGCGGCATTCATATTGCCGGTTGGGGAGGCAACTAGAATCGCAAAAAGTTTGAGTAGGGAAGGACATGAGCATGTTTTTCTTGGAAAGGAGTTGATTCACGAGCAGAAAATACTCTTCTTTTTGTCCGGCTGGTATTCCGAGAGGATAATGAGGCGGTTGAGGTATCCCTGGGTGATGGAGGGAGTGGTCCGCTTTTGGGACCGGTGCATGATCCAGTTGTCAACTGCTGAGAGATTTGGGTTCAGGGGTGAAACAGCAGGTGGGAAAATTTCTGCAGCCGGCATCAATGGGAACATTGCGGTAATATTCATTGTGCTTCTTGGTGGATATGTGGTTTGCCTAGGATGCTATTTTGGCGAAATCTGTTTAGTTTTTGGAATGAGATGTTTGAAACATGCGTGGATACATCGCGATCGTCATCAAACCCAAAGTAACAGTAAAAGGAGTATGTCAATTGTTTGGTAAATAGGTAAACCCAAAAATGGAATCAGAAGAGTATATCAATTGTGGACAAATAAAAATATATGCGTTTATGCTTACTCTTCGAGTTATATATGGTATGGCAAATCGGCCACATTATTTTTACGAATTTCCACACACATCACATCGAATTACCACATCCAACACTTCATCTATATCGAGTCATATTAATAATCCTTACTAATTTACTTATTTGGTAAAAAAAAAGTCAAATTATTGTCTTTTGCGTCTTTGATATTTATTTAGTTTAGAATGCAACTACATGATCAAGTTTTATTAGTAAAAAACACTCCGGTGAAACAAAAACAAACTACTTGACTACATCTACCTACTTTATATAAATATAAATGTATTTGTCATGTATAGTCTTTTGCAAACATCATGATTTGCTCATTCATATACTAATAATATCTTGCACTTCCTATTACTCCACCTTGAACATCTTTTACCAGTTTCAATAAAAACTAAACCCGTTGAGCAAATATACCATCACCAGTGCCAGGACCTTGTCAAAAACTCTTGACCTCCAACAACAATTTCAAACTTAATCCTGTTTACAATCCTCTTCTTTCGATTATCATACAAGGGGGGATCGAAAGATATTTGCCTTGAAAAGAGGAAATTGGCATTGTTTGTTTGTGACTACACATAAATTTGATGTCAACTTTGTAAAAGCACATTAATACTATTAATGTAATTGGTTTAATGTATACAATCTAGAAGAATAAAAGCAAACGTAAAGAGTTGAGTAGATTTTATTAAATTTGCAAACTTTAAACTGAAATGATTGTTGTGGGTTTTTTTAGCTTCTCAGTTACCATTTTGAGCGAAAAACCCTAGTGCTTAATTTGTCAGAGGCGTGGCGTGGGCAAGAAATTACGAAAAAAAATCACAATGCGGTCGTCTACTCCTACTCTTCTCAAAATATATAATATTCTGTTAGGGACGATATTATCCTTCATAAACATGATTGCAAGCGGAACCGGAACGCACTTTAACCTGACCACTGACAACTGGACTGAAATGAGTCGGTTAGCAGTTAAATTTTGTCGAAGCTGTGGCCCCATTTTTGAAGCTTACAACAATCCCTTCAACATCTCCTCCCGTGTCAAACTTGGACGTTATCCTCAATTCTGCTGAAAACTGTCTTGTGATCCTAACAAACACTCGTGATCTCAATCTCCTTCCGCTCCCCGTCCCAATCATTCTTCGCAACCTCCGTCCAGCACTCCTTCAGTATAGCGATTATAGCTGGAATTCAGACGTTATACTGGTGCAAAAGGGGGAGCCGTCGGTGCACAACCAAAACGAAAGTGCTGCACAAAATCCTCTTTTCCAATGCAAATCCACCCATCTTGTGCATGATGATTGCAACCCCCGACGACCTTGTGGGATTTGCACTTTAGTCAATATTTCCAGTTTTGTGATGAGCTCGAAGTCATACCGATGCCAGGTGCATGTGGGCCATTATCCCGGTCCCGGCTTGATTGGAAACCCAGCACTTCATGAAAAGTATCTGAGGACGTTCCACGACACGGGTTTAAGCTACCAAGTCACCCCCACGGGCACTCCAATGGTGTACGTTGTCATAACAACTCGACCAATTGTATCTATCGAGCATCCCTCCTTTAAAACTCGGGAAAAGGGTGGCAACCGATGGAATACACGGAGGAAACTCTTTTTCCTCGCATCTCTGGACCAACATGACTCCGAATACGAAAGTGACAACTTGGAGGAAGGCACAGAAAGCGGAGCGATGATTTCGACGTATTTTAAAATATCGGCCGTCGAAAGTGTACGCCTGGGCTATCCTTGTCGCCATCAGATGGGCTCAAAAACCTGCTTCATAAATGTACCGCTGGATTTTCCAGGAAAATATTCGTCCAGTGATGCTTTCCGCATTTCATCATCATATATTATTCCCCCGTCCGTCTTGAGTTTCCGCAAGATTCTGACCAGAGTAGCGATATCCAAATGGGCACTACTTTGTGGACGACTGGATTTATTCCGGGATATCATTTACGGATCCATCCCTATAGACGACTCGAGGCAAAATTTGGAACTGTCCTTGGTCTCGTTGTGGCTTGATGTGATTGGCAAAAACTCCAGTTTTACAGATGAAAGTAAAGTCTGGTATTGCAGTAAAGAAGGGGAGCTGGTGCAGCTTCCAAATCCTCCTTCCGGACTCAAAATGAGGCTCACGGCGGAAATAATCATTTCCCAGGAATCCTATTCCAGCTATCAATTCAAAGATCCGTCCTGGTCCTTCCGGGTGGTTGGCCAGGGGAAAGCTCGACTCAAAGGGCTACCTTTCTCCGAACTCACAAACATCTTCAGCGGCCCCCTCTGGGCGTCCCTCTTTGGAACGTTTTTTCTCCTAGCACCCCTATTTCTAAGGATTCTCAACAAATTAAGAGTAAAACTCTTAAGAGAAAAACAACAACGGGGTAACCCATGGAAACCTGAAATTTGGACGAGGGGTGGTTTCCAATCTCTAATGATATTGTTGGAAAGGGGCTCCATATTTAATGACAGAGATGTGCAATGGAGCTCCAGCAAATGGTTGATTGGGAGTTTGCTTCTGGCCGGAACCGTGATTGGCAATGCGTACAAGCACAAGAACGTGTACAACATGATCCTCCCCCGAAGTCTGGTCCCATATGAAACCCTCGCCCAACTCGTTTCCGACCAGTTTGAACTATTTAGCCGACTCCGAATATACGATCTCGCTGCATTTCGGGCACACGGCAGGGCTGAGATTGACGTGGAATTAGTAGACCAGCACGAGGTAGCTATCACAGCAACCCCTGGACACAACTTCAATAACTTATGGTTCCGCTCCGAAGTTTACAGGGTTTGGAGGAAGTTTCGGGAGGAGATTGAGTCCGACCCGGTCCTTAAACTGAAATTTGCAACCCTGTTGAATTGCTCGAGGGTTCACAACTCATCAGCGAAACTAGTAAAGGATATTTATCAGAGTAACGTCATCATTTCCCAATTGTCGGAATCGAGGTTTCCTTCGGCTCAGCGTCAAAACATAAGGAACGTGCTGATGACAGCTTCGGAACGGGCGGCATTCATATTGCCAGTCGGTGAGGCGACGAGGATGGCAAAAAGTTTGAGTAGGGCAGCAGGAGGATATCATCATCATCAACATGATGTGTTTCTGGGGAAGGAGTTGATTCACGAGCAGAAAATACTCTTCTTTTTGTCGGGCTGGTATTCCGAGAGGGTAGTGAGGCGGTTGTGGTATCCCTGGGTGATGGAGGGGGTGGTCCGCTTTTGGGACAGGAGCATGATCCAGTTGTCAACTGCTGAGAGATTTGGGCTAAGGGGTGGTGGAACGGGTGGGATGAAGACTATTTCTGCGGCCGGTATGCATGGGAACATTGCGGTGATTTTTATTGTGCTTCTTGGGGGATACGTGGTTTGCTTTGCGGGTTTCTTGGGCGAAGTGAGTGTGGCGGTATTGCTAAGATAGATATATTATGTATCTAATTAGATAAGCCAAATACAGAGCGATTGGGAATATAAACCGTGTTTATCACGGTGTAAATTTAAAAAAAAACCACAATTGATTCAAATTATTATTAAATACTAGATATTATATTAATACTTTACTATAGTATGTCCTTTTTCTGTATAAATTGCTAAAGTTGTGTTGCGACAGAACAAAAATGTCAATTTTAGTGTGATAATATTACATTTAGAATAAATTTAATGTGAATTGCAATTTTAGAGTCCATAGCGTATTTTAAGGGGAGTTGAAATGGTTGCTTTCGCAATACGCAAAAGCTAAAATTACACAATTTTTGCATTTATGTGAATGACTAATTTTTTTCATACAATTCCGGAGCTATGTACTACGGGTTTATCATTACAGTAGTGAAAGTGAGTCATAACGTTTCTCCTGCTCCTGCTCAAAGTCATCTGTATCAATGAGCCGCTCCATGCAGTGCTCATCGTGGGGGCATTTGTGCTGTACGGTATTCAGAAGCCAATCCCAGTAAATCCCTTTGCAAACGGCGAGAAGGATCCCAAATGACATGAGTGAGAGCCGATCAATGAGTTCCGCAATTTTAGCAGAGCGATCATGATCATTTAGCTCATCATCCTCTTTGTCCTGTTCCCCCCGTGATAATGCTTTCTCCTCGCTTTCCAAATCATTGGCGTGGCTGGTAGTGGGGATGGCGGCGGCGGTGGGTGCGATATCGACTCCACCAAGCTTGACTTGCTAATTTAACAGCACAAACTTTTACTTTATTAGAGCGAAGACCTGTGTAGGTATATAGTTTTACTGAAAGAGTATAATTTTTTTTAGTTTGTCTTTTTTATTTACCATTTGCTCAATCTGGGTGGATATGGAACGCAGGGCTTGTTTAATGTCATCCCCTCCTCTGCCGCTATCCTTCTGCTTGGTTTTCTTGACTTTTCTCGCAGCAATTCTATAAATGAGTAAAAAAAATACTCCATTTTTTGGACAAGTTGAAATAAAAGTTAACAATTCCTGGATTTTGTAATTGAGTTGAGGACATACGTACCGGAGTATAATGATGCTCTGAAAGAGGATTAAAAAGACAAAGGCAATGCAACCCAGGAGCCAGATATCCAATGCTCTTAAATAACTCACGTCTTGTCCACTTTGCCTTATATACATATAATTAAT
>JAANSN010004531.1:0-14791 GCA_036850665.1 Dicranocentrus wangi | reverse complement strand
TTCGTGTACACAAAACCTCCACGTGGATACTTGAAGCTAGGTAGTCGATATGATGACGTATGAGCTATTCCGACTGACGGGAAAATACTACCTGAAATTTAATGTTTAAAAATGGTAGGTTACCTCATTTTTTTATGTTTAGGAGATTTACGATTGCTGAATAACTGCACATTTGCTCCGTATTTTTTTTCGTCGCCAGTTCATATTTTTCCCTATTTTTCACCCAACTTTCACGTCTACCCTAGCCTATCGACTTTCGATGCATTGAAAATATTGCAAAAATGCTGCAGTGTATTAGACAGTGAGCATGAAAGAGGCGGCTACAGGAAATACGAAGGATATTTGGAAAAACTAGCAAAAATTTTTTTTTGAAAAAAAAGAGCGGTGATAGAAGTAATGAGAATGGTCCAATGTACCTTAACCACACGTTGCATCATAATAGCAGCTACTTTTACGCGGAAACAATTGGAGTAGCTGGCGGAGAATCATGGATTGTTAAGGTACCTGGTTCGGTATCCACTCCATCACAAAAAAATTTTTTTAAATCCTATTGGATAATAACCCACAACCCAGCTTTTTTCGCTAACATTTTTGTTTTGGTAGTAGAAAGTACAACTAACAATATTCACCGTCTCGATACTCATCGCCATAACTAAACTAACTTTCCGTGCTGACGTCAATCCCATGGACTGCACAGCTCTGTCGCAATCTCGGCGGCTGACAAGGAACGGGTGGATTTTGGATTTGCAAAAAAACTACATATTATATAGTATTATTTGTATTATTATTCAAGGTAAAAATTCGGGTACCTTTTCCAGAGGAAAATCTTCTAGCAGTCCGACTTTCGCTAGCTTTGTTGAAAGGGACAACAACCTGGAAAAATTTTGAAGTAAAATCGTTTCTTCAGATTGTTTCCATAGTGATTCTGAGTTTCTCTCATCCCTTTTAAGAAAGATCATTATTATTAATTTTTTCAACAATAATAATTGTCAAACTACAAAACTACGATCATCCATCCCCACTCACTAATAATTGTCCACTAATCCAGAAATGCTATCTCCTTTTGAAAAATTTAGCTTTCAGGTTTACTCTGCCGTTTATCGGTTCTCGAGCCCCCTTCCCGTTGCCTGGAACTCTGATTTCACAGGTCTGACCGTGCTCCAACCTCGGT
Organism: Dicranocentrus wangi; assembly: GCA_036850665.1. Classification (NCBI taxonomy): domain Eukaryota; kingdom Metazoa; phylum Arthropoda; class Collembola; order Entomobryomorpha; family Entomobryidae; genus Dicranocentrus; species Dicranocentrus wangi. The sequence goes on along the minus strand of JAANSN010004531.1, from coordinate 13,620 downwards.
CCAAATGGATCCCATGGATAGTCTGCATGAGCATTGCATTCCTTTACGGAGTGTCGTCCGGTGCCTGCATAATTTACAAGCTGTACGTCGTCTCCCCAAACTCAGGCGACCCCCACTTTTCCCGGGTGAATGTATTGATTCTCCTTTTCATTTTTATCGCCATTGTGTCAACCTCAATAANGGGTGAATGTATTGATTCTCCTTTTCATTTTTATCGCCATTGTGTCAACCTCAATAATTGCCCACATGCTTCTGAAGCAACTGGGATTGCTGGTCAACGCCTTCAACAGCGGTTTCCAAATAATTCTGCTCCAAAATCGAAATAATCAATCGACATTGGACTACGGGCCTCTAATGAGCTTCGGCTATCTAATATGCGGGATTGGACGATCCTTGGTGGTAGCTGCAGCCTTTGCCACTGACTACGACACCCTTTATTTCATTTTGGAGGAGCTCCTCCTCCCAGCCCCAATGGGCCGAGACTTGAGCTGCATCCTCATTGGGCTTGGACTCCGCCTTGTAGTCAATTTCCTCTGCTTATCGGTCATCTTAAAAACGGCAGGGTTTGGACTCGGGATCGCTACAGTGATGATTCGGATTTGTTTCACAGTTTGGAAGACGTCATCATCGTCATCGTCGGCGCCGGCTTCCGGGAGTAATAATGCGACAAGGTTCCATCATTTCTATACTTTGCCACGGCTGCTCTTTAGCCAGGGGGTGGACTATATGCGCATCTTTGTTTATCTCGTGCTGACAAGTGGGTTCTGGGGCACGGTTGGTAGTGCCTGGCTGATTGTTCGGGGAAATGGAAAGCTGCCCCTGGTTGCATACCTTACTGCCGTTGGCATATATTCATCTTTTTTCTAACCTGTCAGATTTTTGTGATGCCTGTTATTTGTAATTTGCTTTCTGGCGTGGGCGAGCTCGTGAAGAGGCAGAGAAGAGTGAGCAGAGCCAGATATGTGAGGTTCAAGTTGAGAAGGCACTTGATAATTATCCAACTAACTAAAAAATTAACTATAATTAAGTTCAAAAAGGCTCATTTTATCCAATATCCAATATTGGTGTATCAATCAATGGTGTATCAACAAAAGAATCTCAACTTTCACTTGTCACTCTCACTCTTCATGAATTAGTGGTCATGGCTCGCACTCAACTTCACTTTGCGTTGAAAATAATAATTAATTTTCACCTCATGCTTTTGCAAAAAGTGGATGCAGTCTTGCACAGCACAATACTAAGAGTTAGTCTATAGTTTTAAACATGTTCAGGTAGGTGGACAGGGCTTAGTGCACACATTTGTGTCTTCTTCGTTTTTTGTAATTATGTAAACTTTAGAATATCCCCTCCTGAATTGATTTATTGATGGAAAAATATGAAACGGAATCTGGGCCATCATCAGATTGTTTCAAAGTGGGTAGATGAAACAAACATGATAAAAAGACGAGCCTGGTAAATTAAATAAATATTCGTGTTGAGTTATACAAAATAATTTCAATAAAATTCAAATTTTTTCCGACAAAGAAAGGCCTTGATTTTTGCTGGTATTCAACACAGCACTTTGTGGTACCTGGGTCTTCACCTCCACGTGAAACGTAACATTTTAGTGACTACCGAATTTCTACCCAGAGTACCTCAAAGAAATATGAAATTGCAAAGTACCTGGCCAAAGTGGCCAAATATATGTAGCACATCGGCCAGGTATCCATTTTGACATATATGCTGCCCATATATATATATCATCAGCCCAACCCACCTGGTTTCGCAACCACCACCACTTCCAACAACAGGAATCGGGAGGAGACAAAATACAACTAAAAAAAGTACCTCTCCGCGCCATCCAGACTCTTCGGACAGTTCGATTTTGGATAGGTTTGTGACCGGTGGTAGTGCAAATTGCAATAATATCCTGCCGTAGATCTGTCATCACATCATCACGCTATAATATCTTATTACCTGTAACTAAAATGTTGACCCCTTTTGAAAAATTTAGCTTTAAGGTATATTCTACCGTTTACCGGTTCTCCAGTCCGCTTCCAGTTCACTGGAACGCCGACTTCACCCGTCTGGTCATACTCCAACCGGCATGGAAGTGGATCCCCTGGCTAACCTGCATGAGCCTCGCATTCCTCTACATAGTGTCGTCAGGCGCCTGCCTAATTTATAAGCTGTACGTCTCCCCGGACCCTCACTTTTCCCTAGCACCTGCCTTCATACTATTCATCATCTTTGCCACTGGCATGGCAACCTCACTAGTTGTCTTAATTCTATTGGCCAACCTGGAATTGCTGGTTAGCGCCTTCAATAACGGCTTCCAAATCCTGTTGCACAATCATTCCTCTGCTTCACCCCGCCAGCCCGCCGCCGCCCCAGCTCGTCGTCGTCGTCGTCCAACGTCATCCCTAGATTTCGGGCCGCTAATGACTTGCGGCTTTCTAGTATGCGGCGCCGGACGATTCCTCCTTGTTGCCGCAGGCTTTGCCACGGACTACGACACTCTCTATTTCATCCTGGAAGACCTCCTTCTCCCACCCCCAATGGACCGTTGCCAGGGCTACATCCTGCTTGGGCTGGGACTCCGACTGGTGCTCAATTTCGTGTGCTTATCGGTCGCAGAAAAGTCGGCGGGATTTATACTCGCAATTTTTACCGTCATCGTTCGCGTTTCCTTTGCGGAGTGGAAGAGGAGGTCAGCAGCAGCAGCGACGCCAGGGAATAATAATTTTAATAATAATAATAATAGATTTCATCATTCCTACACTTTGGCCCGGCTACTGTTCAGCAAAGGAGAGGCTTTTTTGCACACTTTCATTTACGTGACGTTGACGGCTGGCTTCTGGGGCACTGTAGCAACCGCCTGGCTCATGGTTCGGGGAAATGGGAGGCTGCCGGTGGTGGCGTACCTTTGCGCAGTTGGGGTCTTTCTCTTTTTCCTAACCTGCCAGATGTTTGTCGTGCCTGTGATTTGTCAGTTGTTTTCCGGCCTAGCCGAGCTGGTGATGAGGGAGAGGAGAGAGGCCAGACATGGATATGTGAGGTTCAAGTCCAGAAAGCACCTCATGGAGTGGAAAATGGCGCAAGGGCTCGCACCAATTAAGTATAAGTATGGGCCATTTTACAAGTTTGATACTGACTTTTTGATGGACTATGCTCTGCTTCTGGTTACTCGTTGCTTTGATGCTATACTGATTTTGGATTATAATTTTTAGATATATATGGACACGTTATGTGAATAGAAGAAAAAAATATATTATACATCTGAAAGTAAAGAAAGTAAAACTAGTAATCTATTGTAATATTTAATTGATTTAATTAGTAGCTATATCATTATAAACTCCACTACTACTTAATGAATAGAATGTGATATAATTATTACTACTTTCACGTTCACGGGATCCGAAGAAAAGTGCATTTTTTTGACCAACTTTCTCTCTCATTAGCAATATGATGATACCCTTGAAGCCATTTGCATAATATATGTATCGGTTAGCCTATGATTTTTTTACACATTTTTTACTTACAGGTAAGTAGCGTAAAGCCGCAAAGCTAGCTACTTTTCAACCAGGAGCAGGTCAACAACGCAACCCAGAGAAAAGTCGAGTATCTTCACGGTCGTGTTCCCTTCGATGAAATTACTCTGTCCCAATTTTACCTTGAGCGGCCAAGCAGACTCAATTTGTAGCCGGACAGTCTTAGTCTTACTCCTTCCACTTCCTCCAACAACTTGCCTCCTTCTTGCCTTTCTCAAAACGGACACAGAGAGCGTGTGAACCCAGGCGGCTTGCCCGACCGCCACCAAGTGGAACAGGAAGGCCATTGGGCAGACGCCCATCACCATTCCCTGGATGAGCACCGGGAGATTGCTCCCCCCGCCCAGAATCTTGATTGTCAGCACGCTCACAGCAATCTGGGTGGGAATCAGCGTCATCGTCACCAAAGCCAGGATGACCCGCGAGCAGTAGTTGTTGAACAGGATGTTGAGCAGTTGACAGCTCCGGTACAGGCTCATTAAATTGAGAGAGCCCTCATCAGACTCGTACTGATCGTCGACCACCCCTTTTTTTGCCAAAAATCCCAACAGATTTTTCTGGCAGAGGGAACCCAGGAGGATGTGCAACGCGTCAAGGATCCCTTGGGAAAAGGCCGCTTGCCAGAAGGCGACGTGGAGGATGAAGGTGGCGACACTAGATACCGCCACCACGGCCCAGTCGACATCGACATGGGAGCCACTTTTGGAACACCAAGGAAGGAGTGTGGAGGAGGAGAACATGTTAAACGTGGGAACAGGCCCAGAGGCAAGCTATCAACCCAAATAGCCACGGATACACCAATTGCGCGATGATAAAGGCCCGAGCCAACAGTTTCACCAGGGCGGAGGGACGCACTGAGCGTCGAAAGGCTTTATCTGCAAAAAAGGTAGGCTCATTTATGGACAATGCAGTGTTTCAAGGAAATAAAAAAAGGAAAATTGAGTTACTTATTTCTTTTTTTACCTTTTCTCCAGTTTTTTCCAATGCTGAGAAGCCCATTGAGGAAGGCCACGCAGTCGGAGCCATTGTCCCGGAAAATGATGACGGTATAGGCGAAGGCCACCGCACTAACGGAATACAGCCCGCATAGCAGGCCCATCCCCACGTCGTCAGCGCCTAACGCCGCCCTGGCGTTGAGTCCGTACATCAGCGAGCCGGTGGCCAAAGCACAAGTCCAGATTTTGATTTGGAGGATCCTGCTTCGGGTTACTCGGGCCTCGTATTTGCTCCCGTTCCAGAACACCACACTCCCGGGAGTCAGGCTTGCGATGGAGTGGCATTTGGCCAGACTTGCATTTAATCCGAGTTGAATCAACATTGTTGCTAATTTTCCTAGCCTGCCTTACTTGGTCCTAAAACCTCAGATCAGAAAGAACCACAAAATTCCGAGGACCACCGAAAATTCTTTTTGGATATATGTATCGTGATTAAATGGGCAGTTCTGCTTTCATTACCAGATATACTCAGACTGATTTGTGGAAAAGTCCGAATGTGACTAAGCAATACTTTTTTGAGTATGAGCTGAAAAGCGTGATATGGGTGAACAAAATCTGGAAACAAAGTTGATGGGAAAACAAAGGTATACTCATTTATAATTATTAAACATAAAGTCTTAATTAGGGGTTGCCGCATGATGACTTAGAACTAGCAGCACATCTATGAACTAGAAAAGGCTCAACTCGCGAAAAATTATAGGTATTATTCATTAGCCCTTTTGCGTCCAACTACTCATTTGGCCATCTCGTACGTCATATATCTATAGCTTTATTTGAAAACGGGCTAATAATTATTTAAAAAGGTCAAATTGGTCGCAGTTTGTTTTACGGGATTTGTGGTACGTATAAAGTTGTCATCTGCGTAGATTAATTATTGAATAGAATACTCGAACTCAGAACAATTTTTTTACTCAAAAATCAATACGAGCAAGCTAACTTATTCTCCTGCTGTGCTACCTAGTTTTGCAAAAGCAAACAAATACATAATTTAAAACTTTCTAGATGTGGAGAAGTAGTTTTCCCTTCAACACCACGAGAGACACTTTTGTGCTTTTAAATAATCACACAGGTTTTAGTTAACATTGGGGATGTGCTTTATCAAACTTGCAAACGTTTGCTTGTGTTATCTGCCTTTTGCTTTTCCCGGGAAAGAGGTACATGAAAAGTAAATGAAAATTTCCTCGGTTTCGGCTTCGGCCTTATAAGCACGTAGTTAATATAGCAAACAGAATTGCGTTTCGTAAAAAGCTCGACAAGGCATAACGGTATATAATTTGTTTATGCAAAATTCACGTACGCTTAGAATCGAGCTGAAGGTCGAACGTCGAGGTTGACGTGCCCTAATACTAGTTACTTTTGTATTTAATGGGATATTGGTGCAATACTTAAATTGATGAAAAACTAATCACTCACCGCCTTTCAACAATATAATGAATATCTACATTCTAAGACACTCTAATACGGATGTTGTACGGAGAGTCCAGAAACAAAGTAGCTTCTTGTTTAGAAAGATCTGCCAAATAACCCAAACTGCACTGTACTTTCACCTACTTTCCCCCTACAATCCCGTTGGTAACACCTGTGCTATTAGCCCCGTAGTATTTGCCAAACGAATACATTTTTCTATTTTCCGATTGGTTTAGCCACTCAAATATTTTGAAAAATCCCAACATGTAGAATGCCCGTTTACCTTACACGGTGCGCCAAGTTTTGTAGTCTGACTATGAGTGTACATTAGAGGTATTTAGCAGGATAGTCCAGGACTGAACAACTTTGCGTTCAAAAACCATTCTAGCATAAAGCAAACTAACTTATTCCTGCGGCACCCTTATTTTCGCTTCCTTGTTGAATGAAAAAGAAATATATGTATAACTTCAAACTTGCCAAATTTTTTTGATGCGGTCAAGTGGCTCTCTCTCTCTCTCTCGTTTGCTTCAACGCGACACGAGATACAATTTGTGCTTGAGAATCACACAGGTTTTAATTCAGATGGTTGGTTGGGTTTGTGCTTTATGAAACTTGCAAACGTTTGGATTTCGGATGTGCCCTGATGATAAAACTCGTAAAAACGGTACATACCTTGCAAATCGATTTCTCTTCGGTTTCGAAAAATCTAATGTAAGATGCTCGGATCTTCTATCAACTTAAAACGACGATTCTCGCGGAATAAAAATAGCAAACTAACTGAACTGGGTTTCGTAATTCTCGCCCAGCCACGACAGCTGCATGTAATCAAAGTTCAATAAATAATTGCTCTTGATGCTATCATAATTTTAGGTTATAATTTGGATCAAGATTTCTTACCATAACGCCACCGGCATATATATGAAGCCAATTACAATTCATGATATTATCTTCACGGTTATATATATTATTCAAGACCCTTTAATTACACTCCCTTCAAATTCAAATCCAGTTTAATTTAATTCTACGCTGTCCGTGATCCGTGTCAACGTTTCTCAGCGTGGCATTATTAGGCCATTTCCCAAGCACTATTAACCATGGCGACTTTCAAAGAGCAGGGCAAGTTAAGGGCAGGGCAGGGTAAGCGGCGTCTCTCCGTCCGTCCATCCGTCTGACAATTTTTGCTCTAGCGACCACATTTTATAAAATTTGTGAGAAATTCATTTTATCACTCGATGATTCCACTAGCCTGAAACACTTGTCCCAGCTTAGGTTCAGCTCCGATTTATACAGGAGTCGAGTTCGGTTTAAAAATTTGGTTGCTGGCTGTAAACGGGATTCCCATCAAGGCCCATCCGCTAAATCGCTCACCGTAGGATTCCCTGCTTACTCCATCCATCCAGTCTGACTCAACCCATAATCAAGCCTTCAAGGAAGGGTGCAGGTGTTTTTCCAATCGCCGTTTAACCTGTCAACCTCTGTGTCCGAAACCCAATGTGCGCATCCTGCCCAGCACATTATTATGCAGATATTTTGTTGAGAAAATAACCGGGTTGGAAAATATCCTCCCTAGCATTCTCGTGTTACTCGTCGTGTTGAGACAAACCTACAACGAATTGCAATCCGTCTAGCCAAAATTTAATCTTTGCTCCAATCCTTAAAAGTGAGTTTCTCATCTCACTAGGACATGGTATCAAGTGTCAGGCGAAATTTTAAAGATGAATATAGTCACATCTGGAGCAGAATGGAACGGTGCGCTCAGTGGTGCACTGTATGTTCTGCAAAACGCATTCCTGTAATTATGGCGAGCGATTTGTCCTAGTCAGCCAGATGCCAATAATGGGATCTGGGGTGAAAGTAGGTGAAAGTGCTGAAGGTGATGATGAATAATATTTTATGAAAGTAAAGTCTTGATGATTTGACTCGTCTTTCAAAACTGCTGTTTCCTGACTCTTCCATCCAGTATGCAACCAAGCAGAGTTTCTGAAACCACTTCGATAAGGAATCATAATATGATCATGTTTTATTGAAAAGCGAGTCAAATTTATGGGAACGATATAATATATTTCCATGTTTTTGGCCAAGTCATGGCATTCCATTAGTTCGCGTTCGGTTCCAACTACTGTTGTTCCAAGTAAGTGGGCAAGTTTTGGGAGCAGTTGTGAAAAAACTTAAAAGAGACGAGTTTAATAAATGCTTGGCATGTTTATTGGCAACTCACATCATGCTCTCTCTCCGCAAAATATGAGCTATTATAACTTGTAAAGCAACACATAGTTACTTCAGTATCTGTTCAAAACTTGTTACACTTGCACATGCATACACATAATATTATACAGATTCTTCTTACCTAGGATTCTCTGCTCACAATTAATTTTACTTTTTATGTTTTACGTATATATCGTATTGTGCTACCTTTCCTAACATAATAATTCAAACATCAACCGCGGGTTGTAGAGTTGAAGATGGATGAAATGGAAATTACTTACTTAAATTTTTTTAAAAAAGTGCAGTTTTAGCCGTGCTATCCCGTTTTCACGTAAGGACCCCAGAAATAAAGCGATCTCTAAAGGAGATTGGGCTTTCGCGGTGCGGCGTGTTTTTAGCAACTAAAACAGTCAACAACATTACCGCTCGAATCCTTGCTACAACTCCATGCTCAATAATATGGTAAAGGTCATAATTAGGAATAGAGCAATAAATTGAAATATTTTCAAAGGTGGACAGATCTCCGCAAGCTGAGCAATATTACGTGAGAGGTAATAAAATAGGGTCACATATTGTGTCTTGATTACTATCACTACCAAAGCCCCCCAATGCTTCCACGTCTCTTTCAGAGCCGCAATTCCAGAGATAAGTAGAGCGACACCGTGGGTGTAAAACACAACCTGGATGTTACCCTTGAGCGTGAGTGGCACTTCTTCTTCCTGAATACTACTACTACCCCGTCCTCGTGCAGCTTCCACCGTATCCTTCCAGGATTCCACCCGGGTGAACCACCTTTCCCACGGAAGGTTCAGCCCGGATTCGTACATGAGCCGGGTTCGAGCTAAAAACTTGGTTGCTGTAAACGGGACATTGAAGAAGTTCCATCCGCTAAAGAGCTGACCATAGGATTCCCTACTTGCTGCAACCTGGCTCAACTCATCCCGCCGTCCAGGTGTGCGATGCAGGTGATTTTCCAGTTGTAGCTTCAGCCTGTCAACCTCGGTCCGCATCCCAATGTATGCAGTCTGCCCTTCACAGGCGGATATTTTGTTGAAGAAAAAGTCGGGTTGGAAAATTTCCGCCCAGGCGTCCTTGTCCGAATGTGGGGGCAACACAAGGTCGGATTCCAGCCTGCCAATAACCTCCTCTTTGCTGAGGCCCGGGTTTCCCTTATAAAACAATTGTCCAAAAAGGGTGTCTTGGGGATTCCATGGACCTACACTATAATAAGGTCTGTTTGATTTGGAGGTAGCGTCCAACGACAATAAAAATCTGTAGTGAGCTGGAGGGGAGTAAATGGAAAACTTGTATTCCACAAGAAGGTCTTCGAATCGGTCCAGTTTCTCCTTTGGCATCGGGTTGGTAAGCTGATCGATATTTTTCCCTAGGTACCCATTTGTCAGGACCACGCCCATCAGAATCCAACTCCCACAGAGCAACCTGAACTTGTTGACCATGGGGCTGGCTTGAAAGAGGAGGATGGAGTAGACAAAGGTCAAATCCCAGTACGATACCCCTTTGATGATGACCTTCTTCTTCTTCTTCCTTGAAGACTGCTGGCGAAGCACCAGGGTGGTCACTCCAGCACTTGCCAACGCCGCCAATATCAGAGTTCCCCAAACCCAGCCGTCATACGCGGACACGTAGCCCAGGAGTGACAGCCAGCTGGCTCGACTCGTTGGAGAGCAGTGGACAAAGTGGGTGTCATGGGTGTGGGTGCTCACCACCTCGAAATTGGGGAACGGGGTTAGTCCTACCACAGCTTTGGGAAAGAACTGAAGCCTCTCGGGCATGGTCAAGGTGAGAAGTTCGTGTTGCGCCACACTCCCATTGGCAAACAAATCTGGCCAAAATATACTGATCAGGCTTGTCGACTCTCTCCAGCTCCCAAAGTACTTGAATTTAGTGTCTCCAGCATCAACGGGCAGCTGCTGCTGCCTCGTCGGCGAGACGCCGCCGCTCCCTTCCAACGTCCACGCTGTATTTTGGCAGAACGGTCGCATCCCCTCCAGTTCCGTCCATGATGACACTAATATGGGCTCCTCTTTCCGACGAGACAGAGAAATTGTTGCAGACAGCCCCACCCGATTGATAACCAATTTGCGCATACAGTGCTTATAAATATAAGGTAATTCCAAAGGGCGTATTAGTCTCCTCTCCTCAGGCGACATTGAGTAGACACAGGTATCCAGGTCGGTTTCACTCCACTCGGGAATAGTGGGACAACCATACATTTCAGAACTCTGAATGGACAGCAGCAGAGATGATGATGCCGCTAGTATCCCCGTCCCCGTTCCATTGGGTGATGATGAGCCGACAATAAAGAGTAGCTGTGTAGGCACAATGTAGTTCCATGGAGCTTCTTGGCTCCACCGGAAGCTCAACTGGGACAGTAGATCTTCAGCTAGTAGAGCACCTCCGTGTCCGTCACTGTGGCTCAAGGTTTCCCTTCTTAAAAGAATCTGAAATGTGCCGGATTTGGCGGTTCCCAGTAGCGGGATGTTGCTGACAACCACCTTTTCCACGTCTGTTAGTCGATAGTCAACCAGTGGCTCCAATGAGGGAAAGTTGCCGGTGTAGGGTGTCAAAGAGCTCAGTTCGTCCTTGGGTTTTTTCTGACCATTCCAAGTGGAACAAGGGGCGGGCGTTATGTATATCATTACGGCGCAGTTGAGGAGAGCTGGCGAAGGAGTTTGGAATTGGAGGTGTTGACTGGAAATCAGGGAATAAGCCTGCTCCGCATCGCAATACAAATATTCTCTTGAGTAAATCTTCTTCTGTCTCTCGTCGACTAGCTGATGATGGAGGAGGTTGAGAATCACCGGCACTTGAGGGGGGACTAGGTGGTAGGTCTCAATTTCAGATTGGCGGCGGCGGCCCTGATGACGAGGAGAGTCTACCAAATTGTTGGAAACTATCTTGATTGCACACTCTTTAAATATTTCAAGTTGGGGGTTTAAGTCTAGCATCAAATCAATGGGAATCTTTCCCGACACTGACACTGCAGTAGTAGGGACTAATAATAGTAATAAAGCAGTGGTTGTGGTAATTATGATTAGGGATTCGCCGGCCATTTTTAGTACTGAGAACTCATGGCCATGGGCGAATTTGGAAATATTTAGTGATTATAATTTTTTTTTAAGAATCTATGAGGAAAAACACAATTGCTAATAATTTTCCCGTCGTCGCAGTAAGTCCGATGCTGATGCGGAAAAATTCCCTATGCTGATGTTAGGACCAAAAATTTAACCACTTCAAAAAGTTCCAAAGGAGAGTATTATTTGATTATTTAGCAATTATTAAAATTGTATCAACTTGGAAATGTTAAGTGGAAATGTTAATTTATCAGAAAGACAACAACAAAACAAAAACTTTACTTACATTGGCTTGGCCTGTGGGCATCAGGCATTCATGTGTTTGCTAAACTACAGGTGTGAGTATATTAATTGATATTAAATTTAAAGTATATATGGAGCGATGATGGTTTATTAGTCGGAATAAGGTATGAAAAACAGGTATGTAACTAAGACTGATGCGTCAAAAAAGTGTTTAATTCGATTCAACTCAATATCGAACTTATTATTAATTATGATTGTTACTATTGTTTTTGGTTTTTAATTAGTTTGAAAGGTATGAAAACAGAGATATATGCACACTCGCTCTGCTTGACGCGTAAGAACACTTCAATGAAATCGAATTCAGTAGAACTGGATATTAAATTGCTCACGATATACCTGAGCCACGTAAGACGAACCATGTAATTTCAAACTGGGAGACACTGTTGACCTGACTGATGAGATGAAGCGCTCCTGGCACATGTCAGAATTCTTGTCGAGCTCATCAAACACCTTTTAGTAAATGAGATGAAATGGATGAATCCTCCGTAATAAATACTTATATTTCAATGTAGGACAGTGCAATTATCGGGCTGGTCACAACGTCAACTTCTCATTGCGAGAGGGACAGGAATTATTGATAACCCTGATTAGAAACCTTTTTAAAGGATTCGAGAAGGTGCCTTTTTATCATCTGGAGACGGCATATAAAAAGGCTCAAAAATAACCCGAGGATACAGCACGGCAGATGATGCAGGAAGCAGATGTCATTTATTCAGAAAGAATGGAGGAGATAAGAAAGAGGCGACAAGATTTTGAGCAAAATTTGTAAACTCAGCACTCGCACGCAGCACAGTTTCTTGCCTATTATAGAACTTGTTCACCTATACCTATACCTATAGCACATTTTATACTTGTTCGCTCACTTGCATGAGGACTCATTATGGCCACAGCACAAAACGTTTCTGTATGTTTACATTACAAGATCGAATTTCAAGATTTCATAAAGAATAAAAAGTTGACATGGAAAAAAATCATGTCTAAAAAACAACCTCATTACGTAGTTGGATCTCCACGGATAAAAATCTTTACTTTTGCTCTGCAGAGAAGATAACAAGAATTATACGAATTGTCATTCATATATTCGTTGTTCATTAAAAAACTTTGAAAATGCTCCCTTTCATATTGTTAGGGGTTCTGCAAGTAGCAGTGGCGTGCACGGAAGATTGTTATAATTGCGTTAGTATACCGTCGTGTGCTTATTTCGTTACGAAAAACGGTGGGGAATGTCAGCTCCAGTTAAAAATCTGAAAAACGTCCGATTAAAAGCGGTGAAGCCAGCACAATGTAAAATTGTCGAACGCATGTTGGAAGCACGTACCCCAACAAGAAAGCCCGAACCTCCAATTATCATCAATTCGGATAATTACAGAAGGAACAAACTGGAGAATATTAATAAAACTGGAATGCATGCGGAAACGGAGCACTCCACGGAGATAACAACAGTTACGATTGAGAAACCAAAATCTGATAATTCGAAACCTATAACACCTACTACATCAACCACTCGGACAAAAACTTTCAAACGTACACCTCCGTTTTTCCTAAACCTTCTGTTTTTAATGCTAGCAAAAAACCTCCAATTAATTAAAATATAACGATACCTTTTAAAACCGAGCCCACAACTTTCAGGCAAAAGGAACACAAAGATCCTAGCACTAGCGAGCCCCTGTCAGCAATTATTGAGATTGAGACGGGAATGCCAAGACAAGATCCAACTCCCCAAGCATGGCCAACATCCACAAAAGCATCTCGTACTGAACCCAAACTAGCCAAAAAGGAAGTAATATCAACTAGCATACCTCCAAAAATGAAGAAGGAAAATACTGGCACTACGCGTAGTGGTTTTTGTGATACTGTGGAGTTAAATACACCAATGCCTTCACCTGAAATTATTAAAACTACGTAGGCTACCTCCCCACCAAGCACTTCAATGACAAAAAAGTTTCTTCGACTCGACCTATCATTACAATAAGTACACGGGAATGGGAATAAGTTTAATTACACAGGCACCTTCTCTTACTGAAAATCACACAGAACCAATTGCTGTTTGGAAGACAGACCCTACAAAACCTGAAAGATATTATG
>JAANSN010004530.1:0-14795 GCA_036850665.1 Dicranocentrus wangi | reverse complement strand
TTGCTCTTCCACATTACAAATATCGCATAAACGGGAATGCCGGATAGGACTATTAAGACCGCAACACCAATCTCAGATGCTGGCGACGTGACAATCGGTACAGCGATAAGGAAGACGGATATTATGGCAAACAGTATTGGTAGGATGATGGGCATCTGAAACAAACGTATAACTTGTTTGATAATGACAATGACTATAAAACTTTCATCAAGTTCTTAATTCCCCCGATGGTAAGTATTTTTGTGAGTACAGAGGGTAAAGTCCAAGCTTAATTTCATTCATTGAACATGCAGCACAAAGCATAACATACAGTACAACTGACGAGACATGGAACACGTAGACGTTTTAGATGTTAATTAATGAGTACAGTTTAAATGCTGATTGCGTTCAAATTGAAGTTCAACGCTTTTTCTCTCTCTCATCTCACTCCACATCTCTCTCACATCACATCTCTTAAAATTATGTTCAAAGTCGTTACTCATTCATATTTTCTCAAGTGTGAAAATGTACATTTTTAATTACCTTAATTGGTCGTTCAGCATCTGGTAGCTTGTATCGAAGCCAAAGTAAGCCGAATACCGACACTCCTACGGCCAAAGCTTCAACAAAGCTCAAATAATTGATAAGGGTGTACACATCCTCTATGATTAGCATTCCTATTGACAGCAGACCCTGTAAGGAAGTGCGGGCACCAAGTAAAGTCATTCATTCATTCGGCTAATTTCTTAGCACTTGAATATTTTATAGACGTGACAAAAGCTAGTATTAAAATCTAATGTGACCTACCAAAAACACGAGGGCCGGAATGGGAGTATAAGTATCGACATTAATAATTGCAAGCGCTCTGGGCAAATGACCTTCTCTCGCTCCAACGAAAACAAGTCTAGAAGGGGCAAATATTGCTCCATTTAAACCTCCAAATGTTGAGCACGCCACAAAGATCGGCATCACAAAAGACATGACACCCAAAACTTGGTCCCCAAATGTCTAGAGGCACAAATGCATGCAAGATTATTATGTATATTTTTTTCATAAAACCTGAAATTACATTCTTTCCAAATTCTAGGCTTCACTTATTCTACTTACTACAGCCACGGCTGCGGATTCCAGTAACTCTGCTTTTGATAGAACAACAAAGTAGGCTAAATTTGCAAGAGTATAAATTGTGGTGACGAGTGGCAAACTAATCCAGATAGCCCTTGGCAGATTCCTGAACAGTAGAAGTTTGAGAATTAATTTACTCTGGATGGAGAATTATTAGTTTGGAGTAGCAAGCGTCCTTAATTTCAGCATTTTATTTAAACACTTACTTGAAAGGACTTCTTATTTCTTCTACGACAAAGTTTAAATAATTCCTATAAAATCGCGAAACAACTCAATTTTTATCTGTCTCAATTTGCAGGTTTCATCAATGATTTTATGCATTTACGCATACCATCCAGCGTAAGAAAACAGTCCAGAGTATAGAGCTAGCGAAAGGCTGCCTGGATCTGATTTGGTTCTTCCTTAATTTCAGCATTTTATTTAAACACTTACTTGAAAGGACTTCTTATTTCTTCTACGACAAAGTTTAAATAATTCCTATAAAATCGCGAAACAACTCAATTTTTATCTGTCTTAATCAATAAATTGCAGGTTTCATCAATGATTTTATGCATTTACGCATACCATCCAGCGTAAGAAAACAGTCCAGAGTATAGAGCTAGCGAAAGGCTGCCTGGATCTGATTTGGTTCCTTCAAACGGATCCGAAAGATTTTGTCCCTTTCCCATGCACAGAACAACGAACCCTGTCACAATAATGAGAATTATGGCCAACACCTTCGTAGTTGTAAAGGCAGTTTGTAGCCGGGCTCCCCACTTCACGTCATAACAATTTACTGCTGTCAGTAGAGCTGTAAAGTACATGTATAGGTATATGTAGAATTAGATCATATCAAAAGTTTGGCGGAGGGATTTATTTGAAAATGCAAATACCTATCACTGCTGCACTTAGCAGTCTAACTGCCAGGTCTGGAGGCCCACATCCCGGGTAGAACGGTTGGAGAAGGTAGTACGAAAACGTCAAACCCAAAATTGCATTCCCAGTTGGCACAATTACAATCATAGCTACCCATAAAAAGAGAAAGGCAGGAAGCCCCCCGAACGCAGTGAGAATGTACGCATAATCGCCTCCGGACTTGGGAATCATGGTTCCTTAAAACGGTTTCATGATAACATTCTATAATCAACACCTATTACCCGCGTCGTGATTATCTGTCCAGAAACTTCTTTCAATCTCTTTTTCATTCTAGTATAGTACCTAATTCTGCATAGCAAAGCGCTCCAACGAGAGACGTCAGCCCTGATACTATCCACACAACCAAGGCTAACCCGACGGAGCCGGAATGTATAAGGACACCTTTCGGAGCAACAAAAATCCCAGCTCCTATAATTACACCGACTATCAAGGCCACTCCATCAATTAGTCCCAATTCTTTCTTCAGTTCAATCCCCCCTCCGCCACCCCCATCCTTTGACAAACAAGATTGAATGATATCATACATTTCTCAGATTTCACATTCCATTCTGCTTGCACTGACTAAATTAAAATTCAAGGAAATATATACCTTAGCTTGCCCGGTATCCTGCAAGGGCTTCGCTTCCGCACAATTGCTCGTTATATTTACTTTCCCCATTGCGACCCCTTACTGCTGGCTGACTACTTGAGATTTGTCTACGACGAAACTCCACTAAAGTTTCATTTGGGGTTACCTTTGCAATCCCAATGTGAGGCGCAAGTTTAGCTGGAAATTCACAATTTGTTTGCACATAAAATTATAGAGTTCTTCCTACTCTCGAAATAAAACTTCAACTACCGAGGCTAATGTATACCGTACGGAACCAACTTATATGTTTGACCTTGGTGCAACTGTGCTTTAACAACTTTCTTATCTTTGTAAAAAAAAGCATCGTTCATACACGGCTAGGTTAAAAGTCTACAACATGTATAAGAAATAACTGACTGACACACACAACACACTTCTTACTAGCACCTATTTAGTGTCAATTAAGGGTAAATTGTCACAGGATCATATGCCAAAAAATGCCAGCGTCAGCCAACGCCGACTTGTGAAAGCGCAGTTGCCTTTTCCACCAACAAACGTTTTGTTTTCGAGTTAGATTGACAATTCCTAGTTATCACATTCATGACACATCTCAAGATGCTTGAAATGCTGCGGTTTTCATACTAATTCTTCCTTCTTTTGTAATACAAATCAGACTCAAAAATATCTCAGGATCAATAAGAATTCTTCACTCAAAAGAAGTTTCCTTTGAACCCACCGACTACTTTTGTGAATCTGGATGGACTTTACCATTTCTTAAACTAGGTTGGTTACGTTGGGCATTTAACTAATTCCTTCAATCATGATGGTTAGTGTATTTGCTGTATGTCTCAGATATGTGATTACAGCATCGTTTTTATTCACTATATCAATTAATAATAATTAAGATGGACAAGTCACACACTTTTCCTGAAAGTCTATTCTATGAATAAGAGTATTTGGCTATTAAAAGTCATGGTACAGTAACATACTAACCTCTCCACCCTCACGTACTACTACTACATGAATCAAATCAAAACGAAGAAGTTTGGTTGATAAAAAGATAAGTCGTACTAATGGTGGTAGGTAGTAGTGGTAAATGGTAAATCATAAAGGTTCCAAATTGACTGGGACATTTTTGTGTAATTTGACTCAAACATGATAGCGTATTCGTTCATTTGATCTATGAATTGATATTTTTACGGGAGTTGTGACCTTTTACCTTTAGTTCAAAAGTGATGAAACTTACAATTCTGATTACAAGATTATGTGACAACTCAACGAAAACATGGCAGGAAAATGACTTTTTAAAACAAATTCCTGCATGAAAATATATCTGGAAATTATGCGAGCCACAACTCTTCGCATTTGTTTTACTGCTAGGAAGGTGGAACGCACATGGTGTGCATACAGTGTTTAAGATATTAAAAGTCTTGGAAAGTTTCCACATGTGGATTTATGCATGCAACTGTGCCGACATAATCTCACAATTTGCTGCCAAATAAATACATTGTGCAATGAACAACCTGGGAATGGCAATCATTATGGATTCTTATCTTCACTGCAACTCTAAACATTCAGAATTTGTATCACCAATAATTCGTTTTAAAACACTAGAACACACGACGAACAATTAGCTCCCCTGACTCCACATAGTGTATTTCAAATGTTCCGACCTAAATTCAAATTAACACTAGTTAGGACATGCAAAACAGAGCAATTAGACAGGAACTGACAAAAATCAATATGAACTAGACTTCTTCCACAAGCTATGAAACCATGCAGCATCAACGTTGTGATTGACCGGTATCTATTTGTATTAGGTATTTATCAACACTACCCAAGTACCTAAGTATACAGATAACGTGGTCAACTGGTTGACTATCACTCTTAATGTTATAAGCAATTATATTCGATTGATATATTCTGGTGACATAGTATACCTACCTGCCTGGTCATGAGGAAGTCTTAAATACAAATATGCATTAAGAATTAGACGAGGAGTGACTTTCCTCGTAACTCTTTGGTTTATCCTTTTACATAACGATTGAAGCGATCTTGCTCGAATAAAATTGCAATAAAATAAGACATTAAATGTTAAAAAATATCGTCAGCTTCAAACTTTAGAAATGCATGCAAAAAATGTTAGCTCCTACAGGGTAATGCAGACTCCAACTTTTACTTTGATAACACAGGTTAAATTGTGCAAAACTACTCTTGACTATAAATGCAAATCTTGATGAATCGCACGTTTATTTTGGGCATTTTATTTTGTGGGAGACGACAACATTTTTCCTGCACACAAACTTATTATAATGCACTGATTTTGCAGTTTGCAGAGATTTTGTCGTTAGCCTTAGCTTAATATCACGTTAGGAAAAGAAATCTAATCTATCGATCCGAAATTAATGCAAGAGTCACGTCACATAAACAACAAAAGACGCTGGCAGCACATTTCAGAACAAAAAAGAACATACCTCGTTGCTGAAAAAGAGATCACGTCGGGAGAAGTTATCGCATGCACTCACCAGCCCACAATGTTTTGACATTAGCACATCCTTGCTTGCTCGCCTTCTGTCTTAATTCTAAATCGTTGGTGCTTCACAATAACTTCGTCTTGCTGTAATGTAATGCGTGACTGCCCGGCCTCTTCAGTTTATCGTTGGTTGAGTAAAGATCGTATCGTGACAGACACATAGGTACCCATATAAGTCTGCATGTCTGCATATGTGATGTTTTGCGTGGAGCGCTGTAGATGTGTTTCCTGTAGTGTGCAGTCAACTTAACACACCTCTGGCTCTGGATACAAATCCAGATCAAAGTTTTTCATTAATTCTCTGAGGACTGGAAAACTTTAATTCTGGACAACTGACTATTCTGTTTTTAAACTTTGGAGATATTAGAAAACTCAGTAACTAATGTATCTAAATATTCTAAATATTGTATAATGTATTATGTATAGCGTAATGCGTTAAGAAGAAATTGTATGATTGTGTCTCTCCTCCTTTAAAGAGTGCATCCCACTGTGGCACATATACGTTTCGAAGTCATACGTTACGTGAATCTTTTGGGTTAATAATAGTCTGGCTGGACAAAAAAAAACTTCACGCTGTGCTCATTTGCTTTATATGCAATGTAAAATGTAATGTAAAAATGAAGACGCAAAATAGGTACAAATAAAACCTACGCTAGAATAAACGCATTTTTTCTTTTAAAATAAATTTTTTATACGTAGAGAAGAGATAAGTTGGAGTATGCATGCAGTTCAATGTCAACTGCGGAAAATGTGTTTGCGAACGAAGGAATATCATACATAAATACCTTATATGCTATACCAATATACACAGGCATATGGCATACATAGGGAGGCAAAGGGGTGTTCGGAAATACGACCCGCTTCCCATATTTTATTACTGTTTTCACACATGAACTTGGAATTCAAAGTTTTCTTCCGTTCCAACGTACCATTATCTGATCTCGTGGTTGTGCATGTATGGTTCGTATCTTTCACGTGCACGATGAATCTTTCATATTAACACTATCGAGTCTACAATTGTATAGCCACTTGCTAAAAAAAAGACGAACGCAGAACACGATGCGCAGCACTACATACTGTAAATAAGAAAGTCAAGTTTTTATTCCTAACCAAAGTAAAAATCTGAAAAAAGTATTTACACGGCACATGATAACCTAACACTGTATTTTTGTGGATGTCATCTCAGTGTTGTAATTGTAGCCAATGAGAATTTCAGATTGGTCATGAAATCATGAAACCCAGTCATGGAAAAAATGTCCTGATGCTATCTGCCAGATTTCTCAGTAATTGCTTTTCTACGTGGGATCTATAATACTTGTAGGTTTTTGGTTTATAATTTTAAAAAAATCCGGCTTTGATTTGTTTCAAGTATGGAGACAATATCTAGACATGCTCTAAAATAATTTTGGTCATTATACTTTTAAGGATGCGTCATTTATTTAAGGGTTGGGCTCACTTTCACATAAAGTATACTGTTTTTACTGTTGCACCTTGGATCATGTAAAGAGCACAATGGGTTGAAGAGTTTATGTGACTTTTTCTTGTCCATAATAATGAATGAAAATGAAACCAGTATGTAGATTCAATAATTGGCATGTTGCAACTTTCGCTTGATCAAATCTTTTTACTTGAGGGCATAATATAAATCGAATTTTGCTTGCCTGCTGCTCCACATGAATTTGTTCGTAGTCATCGTTCGTTGGCGTTGTTAAAAGTGGCCAGAGTAGACACATTTAATGCTGTGAAATGAAGTTTTGGTTTAGATTCATTACGCTGCCCTATACGACCTAGGTATATTACTTTATGTATATACTTATTGGAATTGGAAGGCGGAAAACAAAAGTCGTATGATTATGATAATGCCACTACTGGAAGTCTTCGGGTAGTACAATGTACAAACGATCTAATATTGTGTGAACCCATGTGCTGCATGCTTAAGTATTACATAATGCAATTCTTCTCATTTCTGTCTCAGAAAATAAAGAGATCAAGAAGTCAGTCAGCTACGTTAGTATGACGGTACGGAGACCGAGACGAGATTTATATTGAGATGTGGATATGACCGAGGCACATATTTTCATGCAATGACTACACACTAACCACATTTTATCTACATTCATGAATATTAAGTAAATGATTGCATGTGCTTGGTGACTGACTGCTTGTGCTATTTATCACACCCACTCTGTCGACACCTAAATACATACACCCAAGTATCGTTTATGGAAATTGCTTCCATTTCCATACTTTCGCCCTATGAGAAATACAACTTCATGACGGCGACCTGATGAGTCTAGTTCGACCTGCGCATTGTATTATGGCTGCCTTATAACATACAAACATCTCTCAACTTTCGAATGTCCATGTTAATGTTTAGTCCAATATAATGCAGTGCTGAAAGTGAGAGAACAACCGTTTTGCTTCTTTTAATCAATAATTGATCAGCAACACAGTACACGTGGCTTTATTATTGTGTCCTTCACTGGTAAATCATAGGCTGAGGATTAATGGATGGATTTTATGGAATGACAGGTAGAAATGTCAACTAACCCTTTGTTTTTGTAACTAGAGATGATGAGTGGCATGCTAAGCTTCATAGCAGTGATAAATGCTTTATACGAGATAATATGCTACATGCTTAAATCTCTAAGTGCATAATGCATTCACAAAGTATTTACAACTGGTAAATATTTGACTTGTTCGATTAACTTAAGTTAAGGACTTGCACGTTGTCAATCCGTCAATTTAGTATTTATACCACATAAATATCAAACGTTTCAAATCCCGAATAAGAGTTGCAGAGATATTACACACATAATACATACAAACATATTGTCGCATGATAAACATGCCTGATTTCTAGTGAAGTGTAGGTAGCAATTAATATTTTAAGGGTTGGTTTTTCTCCGACCGACTGGGCAGAAGCATGTAATGAAATTATACATCTTAATTTCTAGATCATAATACACTCTTAAACAAATACTAGATTTGCCATGTCATGTTTTTAATTTTATACTACGTATATAACCACATCCTCTGCTTAATGAGAGCTATTTACTTTATCGTCATTTATCATGCATTAATGAGATTCGTTTGTGCGTTAGGCAGAAATTTTTTATTCACATTCAGTACATTTGCGAGAATACGGGATCATACTTCTCATTAAGATTAATTCCAGAGACTTCTCAATAAAAACCTTTTATTTATTACTTGTCCAATAATTCATAACAATAGTGCATATATGTTATGTATATGCCTCTTTCCACGATGAACAGGTCACAAGTACATACTGACTACGTACTAGGTACGCTTAACGTGCGTGTTATCGACATCATTTACTTCAATTTAAGGCGTCAGCTCTACAAATTTAGCTTAGCTTGTATATTTCGTGGTTTTAATGGCATACTGACTTTTCATATTTACTTAGACTTAGAAAGCACTTTGACTATCACAAAGTGTCATGTAATCATCATAACGTACATACAACCATCTGCATCTGCTTACGCTCGCAATATCTGAGTTAGGCGTTTCAATACACTATAATCATAATAATAATATATTCTTTCAAAACAGAATATTGTTCAACAGTTTTAAGTGGAAAGGCAATACATCCGAGCAAAAATGTCTGGCGTGAAGGGAAATGAGCATCATCACGTGGATTGTGGTTGTAACAGATTGTATATGAATACAGAACCGTCCTCAGATGCGGAAGCTAACTTCGACCCGTCCCTATTACATTAAAAACACAATTTAGTTCAAATGAATGCAAGTTTAACTACCACACTATCTTTGCTATTGCTAAAAGTTGATAATAAATGCGTATTAATTACTTCGTAATGCAAGTGTCGAGAATTTCTGTCCGGTGACGCCCAAGAAGTCGTTCGACTTTGCAACTTTGCACGTCGACGACACGAATAACACCATCAATTCCAGCTGTGTATAAGTAAGGCTGCCTGGGATCCCATAAAAGCTTCGTCAGCCCAGCATCCTGTTGTATTCTGAATCTTTCCGTCTGAAATATAGGAACATTCGTAGTCATATTTTTATTAACTTAATTTAGGTATTCACAAATCATTGAAATAGGCGTGTCACGTACCATCGTTGCAACATCCAATACAACAATATGACCACTCACAGTTCCACACGCAAGGTAATCAAACCCTGTTTCTGCAGAACTGAAAGCAATACTTTCCACCGTTTCGTCTTCATCGTGGACGGATGTAGTCGGTTCGGTCAACACTTGAGCACACGAAATCGTTTGTAGCAACTAGCATGATATATCAAGGATTTAATTAATGCGCTATTTTTCCCCTCTCTTCAAAACCCGAGAGAAATTAAATTGTACACAACCATTGCATATAATAATTAATACCTTTCCATTCTGAGAATTAAACAACTTGACAGTCCCATTGGTGCTTCCACAAGCAACGACGTGCTTGGAGGAATGAGCTCCAACGCAAAGGATTGCCCCTTGGTTTGTAAGAGTCTTTGTAAAATTAAAAAGCGTCTCCCCAGATTTCAAGTCAAACAGCTTCAATGTACCGCAACCATATCCCGCCAATAACCTTTTTCCTACGAATAATGAATTAATTATTGATTCGATAACTTTATGATTACAAATATTTCTTAAAACTTTATCAATACCATCAGGTAGCAAAGCCGCATCTTCACATTTAGCAGAACTGCCTGTATATATTTTGCAATCTCCTGTTGGAATTTTCCACATAAAAATAGATCCATCGTCACAGCCAGCAAATAAGACGTTGCTACCAAAATGCCAGAAACTCCACTACAAACCATCAGAAACAAATAGTTAGTTACAGTTACAACGAATAATAAATGATTACTTTCGCCTGTCCTACATTCACTATTTATTTTTAAAGTACCGATAATTCTGCAGTCTCAAATGTAGATACTAATTCATTATTGGCCACTTTCCATACTTTCACAATGCCAGATAAATCGGATGTACTACAATAAGTCGAATCCCAGCTAAACGATGCGCTCACAACAGAATCCTAAATAAATGCATACACAAACACAACTTTTGTGTCATTCTATTTTATATCACAATGATTTGCTCTACTTTTTTGCTTTCTACAATATAAATGTGTATACCTTGTGGCCTCTGCAAATGCATATGGGTGACTGACTTTTGATGCATGAATTATCCCAAATATTCGCCACGTCATCCTCGCCTCCCGTAATCAATCTATTTCCTGTGACATCAAATGAGCAGCAAAACACAGCCGATTCTGTAAAATGTACAAAATTAAGACATAAAATATGTTAGTGAACCAAAACTAAGATTGAAGCTGCCATTCATACCCTGATGACTGGTCAAAATATAATCGGGCTTTTGACCAGCAAATCCCTCCATGCCAGGCCCTTGGTCACTATCCATTTCATCCTCCTCGTCATCCGCAAAGTCCCCAAGATCAGTTCCATCATTTTCGTCATCATCCTGGATTTCAACCATATCATCGTCATCAAATGTATCCTCCATGTCATCTGCCAATATGTCGTCGTCGTCATCATTAACGCCACTTGCACCGGGATGAGGTGGAGTTCGATTCATTTTCATTATAGCTACAAGCAGGCAACAGTATTCAGAAATGCGCTGATATTTACACATTAATCAAGTTTGACGTTTAGTTACATTGCCTGTGCGTGTGGCAAAGTGGTTGTGGTTTTAGCAATTATCACTAGACCATCTCGACCAGGAGGACCAGAAGAGTACCAAACCAATCATTACGCTGAACTTGTCGCATTGTGCCCCACCCCAGACCATATGTATTGGCACAAAACACCTTTCTGGTGTTGTACACATTTTACTCTACTAGATCATGTGGATTAGGTATAGTATAAACGCATGTAAGTGCACCTTGAACGGGAGTTTTATTGAGATATTTTCGAAATCTGATATTGGTAAGTCTTTAGTCGACATAGACATAATATAGTCTAAGGATAAGAAGGAAAATATGTGCCAGCGCAGCGTCGGGGTTGCTTGTGCTACAACAAAAATATCACGCTGGAACCGCTAGTTAAAGATTTAATTCATAATATTCATAATTGAACTGCTAATTTCAAATGGCAGCTCGAGGCTCTAAACTATGAGTTGTATTCACATAGCACACTCGTTGCGTTGCCTGTATCCTCTCGTGCATATGCATACGCGGGTTTCAACAATTTCATTAAGACAACTAAATTCTTAAATATTAATACTACTAAATAGTTTAATTTACGGTACCGTCAACCGTACTCGTTTATCTTTTGGTAGTAATAATGTGGCATCTTTGGGACAATTCCCTTACCAGTCCAAGCTCAAACCCATGCATGGTTTTGCTTATTTACAAGGAAGGGATTGAATGGGATTTAGGGACATGATAAAGTTACAGATTTGCCATCATATCTTTTTTCTTTATCTTACCAACTTGTTTGCTCAGTTTGTAAAAACTCGATATGATATATATGACTCATGATGGATATGTAATTTAGTGTCAAGTCCTGAACTAAACCTGGGCAATCTGCTCACAAGGAATGACGCAAATGATGGTATAATTATGGCTTATTCTGGTCCTTCTCTTTCCCCAACCATTACTTTAGGTATAGGTATACTTTACTTATACCTACTTACTGACGAACACATACATGTCGTCGTAACCGCAACACAAGTACAAGACAAGATTCCCAATATTATGACCTTTTTCTTTTAACCTAAAAAGATAATTTCATGAATGGGATTTATTCATTTCATTTGCTGTACACTTTTGTTCCCATATGCCCTTCTATAAATTTTTAGAATAACTTATGCAGCTTTATAGTAGATTATACGTGTGTGTGTGTGTGTACCGGTATAACCTTATACAAAATTTTGCCTCACACTCGGAAAATTTATTGTAAAATGTATAAACTGTAATATTAGAGATAGACTTATGGTATGATTATGATTTACATGCATGGAGTAGAAATATTTTGTTCACACAAACTTATGTCACATTACATTTCCATTTCTACTGCGTGTCACAAGTGACAAATGTCACCTCGTCACCTTCATGTAGTTCGTACAACTTCTTCAATATGACAGCGAATGCATCACATAGAGATCCAAGACATTCTAGTCAATCAAGGCTATATAACCGTGATTTCATTACTTGTATTATAATCATGAATCCACTATATTTCTCCACTCTTGAATAATATTTTATCTCTGTATATATTCTGGTACTTCCAATGTTGCAGTCTTATCTTCATCTTACAATACTACCCGACTACCCTACTAAATAAATATATATAAATCTTCTCAAAACTGCCTTCATCTGACTAAAGACGAACTTTTGGACGACAAACGCAGCACCTAAATCTTTCTGGAACAGGATCGGCCATATCTACCAACTCTACCCATTTCCATTCTAGGTAAAATAATAAAAAAACTAATATTTTAAATCCCATAATTGACCTGACGTAATAATTTACCGATAATTCTGTTTGAAATTTAGAATTCGAAAATCAGAATGATGGGGTTCTTTTCAAGAGCAATAGTATCATTCGGGAGAAGTAATCAAGTCAAGAATGTAATTTCAGGCATTAATCAGTACAATCGGCATAGGTTTTCCACTACTTCATTCAATGCGGGTAATTTATTCCCTAATAGTTCGACGAAATTAATGGCTTATTTCCTCAGATAATACAAACTCATTTCAATTTCAATAGCTCGACTATTCACCGACAAGCACGAATGGGTAGACCTCAATGGAAAAATTGGTACAGTTGGAATTTCACATTATGCTCAAGATTCCTTAGGTGATATTGTATACGCCCAGCTCCCTGACATTGGTTCTGAATTCAGCATGTTAGGTAAGTTTTGAAATATATCTAATAAATCCTACAAGCCAAATTTACTCATCGGAAATTTGATTAAATCGGAAATGATGCTCTCTTTTGTCTTGCAGACGAATGCGGGGCGTTGGAAAGTGTTAAGGCAGCTAGCGAATTATACTGTCCCGTTTCTGGCAAAGTTTTGGAAAAGAACGCTGAAGTTGAAAATACACCAGGCTTGATCAATCAGTCATGTTACGAAAAGGGTACGGATAGTACGGAAGTAGTAATTTATTTCACAAATGACCAGTAGTTTCACCTTAATTTAATTTATTCTTTGCAAATAGGCTGGCTTTTCAAGATTGAGCTGTCAAAACCTGAAGAAATGGACCAGCTTATGGACGAGGCAGCATACGACAAGTTTTTGAAATCTCAGAGTGACGACGGCTAGAATACCCTATCACAAATTGTTTTTAGATTGTGTGCTTGATTTACTAAAATAAAATATAAATGCAATAAGGCAAGTCACCTTGCTCTTGACTCTTAGTGATTGCGGAGGGGACTACTGTAATGAAAAATCTGAGTAATTTAAAAAAAACCAATTTAATTAAACACCGTACTTTAGATATGAAATGAACTGTTGGTGAAAGCGATTTTAATATCCATTATTATTACATTCAAACCATTCACTCCATATTTCTTATTGAAATCTATCGAAGACTCAAAGCACATGATGATATATTGATGATCGAATAACCTATCCCAATTTAGAGCATGCCTTCATACCTGTGAACAGCAAATAGGTAGCATATATTGGCTAATCCATTAACCACCGTGCTTTATTGCAAAATGTCACCAGCCAGACCAAATCAATGGTAGCTTGAAGATTTTGAACAAGAAACAGAAACTATTATGAAAGAGGCTAGAGGCTACCCTCTTGTCTAAAAACAAAACTCCCCATGGTTCGCATCGCACTATATTGACTAATTAGTACTAACTGCACGTGCTAATTATTACTAGTTTTACAACATTACAAATTACAAAACTGCTCATTGCTCATCCATCATATTCAATGTTGAATGTTTTCGTGCCCTTGTTCTACTCGTCCAATACCACAAACCACGGATGCAAAAGAAAAAACCACCTACTGTTGACTGTTTACTGTATTTTTTAGACGTGGAGTTGCACTTGACTTTCAACTTTGATCTGGCATATATGGTAATTTAAGTACTTATTGATTAACGCCACACCAACTTGTAACAGATGTGACACTGTTACACTCATCATGGTAATATAGATGGTGGGTATTCCTTACGACTACGAGCCATAAGAAACAAATTCCCAATTCCGTTTTTCAACCGGTCTCTACCACTACTGCACTGTGCTGTCTGTCAAATTCCCCGTCGTGATTAATGAACACAATATCATTGTTGTTGTACTCTTTCTTAATTAGTAATCGAGGTCCTTAAGTATTGTCTTATCCCCACAACTCTACCCTACCCTGCAACAAAAAATACCCCACGATGATGATGACTGCTCATCGTCGTGTGGTGTGGTGATCACAACAACTCTCACATTTTTCGCACGTCATCAACTGGCAACTCACAAAACGACAACACTACGCCAATATAGAGACTTTTAAACCCTGTATTTCACCGAATATAATAATTAACTTGGACTTACCTTACTTACTAAACCGGAAGCACACGTCCAAAACCAAAGATATCAATTAAGCTCTCGGATTATTTGTAGAAATTATTTCCACACATGGACTATCCATCAAAACAACGTGTGTGTCGTCGTGGTGGGTACACTGTGCACAAGTAGGAGTAGTATTACATCCGATGATGATCGTGG
>JAANSN010004529.1:0-14797 GCA_036850665.1 Dicranocentrus wangi | reverse complement strand
TCCGACCACCGGGATGGAGTCCACCATGCTGGACAAGTTGTTCACAAAATATTTCTGCGACTCTTGCGCATATTCCGTGTTTCCGGCTATGGCTGCACCCGCAGCCGCCACTTGCGAAATTCCCGGACAGCCCTTGACGAAATTCTCTTGGGTTCGTTTAGCTCCCTCGGTGTCCCCCGCAATGGCTTGAACGAGGGACTTGGTCTGTGAAATGATCGGGATGCTGTCCGTGTTTCCCATTTTATTTTATTTTAACTACTGCACCCCACAAGCTGGGAAAAACTTTTAATAATAAAATAATGTTTGAAACAATCTGTTTTACTAAGAATTGGTAGACACCATAAATAATTGGGGAATAAGTTGGAAGTCTGTGCTTCGAGCTGTCAAAGTTTGACAATTGCAAAAGGAGATCAAAAACACGTCTACACAAATGATAGCATGAAGGGATAGTGGGATAGTGACGGGGAGGAAAGGAGAGACGAGTGCTTATAATATACTAGAAAATTAGAATTTGTGTGTATGGATTATGGATGGATGGATAGATGAATGCCAGATGCTTCGGGAGGAGCAAGGCTGGTTTCTTGTAATAATACAGGTCATAGGCTAGAGAAACTTTGGGTACTTTTGGTGTACTACTACTACTACTACTACTAATAATAATAATAATAAAAAGGATGTTATAAATATTAGTTCGGGTAGTTGATAAGATTTCTCATGAATGGACGCCATACATACCGCACCGTCGTCGAGGGAAAACCAGGTGTTTACAAAGGTAAGGATAATCTCTTCCCAAAAGTCCTAAAGTATCATGAGGAAAATGTGACTTTTTAGAACTTCAACCCAAGCAAACATATACATTGTAGGTAGGGAGTGTGGTGTGAGTGTGTAGGCAGGCAGGGCATATTATATTAACCATTTCGTCTAGATATTTATAGCTTTTTACCTACCACATATATTTTTATTACTTTTGGTCCAGCACGACATCCCTTTCTAACGTAGTCACAACTTTTCAAGAAAACAAAAAAACTGCCTTTAAATCCATAGAATGTGGTATTAAGTTGAGGTATTGATGACGTCGTGAGCTAAGGATAGGCTTAACATTCCGTAACATTCCAAAAAAAACTCTATATAATAAACAAAGCATGTTGTACATATGATTTTGGATAGTTAGAAAGATTTCTCACATGAATGGACACGTGTATACTAGTATTACTGATGAGGAATGACGAGGAATTGCTAAGAGGGGAAAAATAATCTCTTGTCTAAATTTCCCAAAAGTCCCAAAATTGTGTATTACGGAAAAAAATTTATTTTTAGAACTTCAACCCTAGCTAAAAATAAATACATCCACATTATTGTATGGTAATGTGCAGGGCATATAGGTTTGTTGTATTATTAACTAGTATTCCCACTTTTGATAACAGTTGTTTGACAAGCTCCAAGATCAAGATCATTCGCTGTTGTTTAACTCGTAGCTCATGTAAGCAATATTTTGTTCACTAAATCCCGCAGCCAAAACCTTGGCCTTGATGGCTGTCACGTCGTTCGCACTGATTGTCGAGTTTCTCGAGAGCACCTTGTAGTCTTTAGTCCCATCCCCGATGCACCTGTAAATGAGGACCACGGAGCTCTCCTCGTTCGCCCAAAAGAGCACATCCGTCGTGGTCCTCAGTTGGAGGGAAGGGGGCGGAAAGGAAATGGTCCCATCCGGTCGGCTCCCCGTCAGCCCCACACATTCCACTTGCACAAAGTCCGCGTTCAGCCGGCCCTTCTTGATCCCCAGGTCACTCAAGTTTGGGACTGCGGTGGAGAGCCCCAGCTGGAGGAAACTGGGCGGATAGCGGAGATGGGGGAATCCCTTGTTTTGGATGGTGATCAGCCCGGGACCACATTCCAGGAGTAGTTGCATCTGAGCGAGTTCCTCCTCGGTGGCGGGGGGTCGGCCCAGGAGCCCCTCGGCGTACATTCGATACGCTGCTTTGGAGGCCATGGGCACGTAAAAGTTGCCTGGAGGAAATATCTGGAGGGCAAAGAGGATGAAAAAAATCCTTAGATTTGAAATATTTAAATTACACATAGTAATATGGAAATTGAGATTTCACATAAAAATGGCTGGATTAGCAAACAATTATTACCGGTAAAACATTTGTTCCCACGTGGCGGAGGGGAAGCAGCTCCTGATCGCTGAGACACTGTCCCTCGCTCACCTCCGTTGACGATAAATTTCCGGCACTTCTCTCCAAATTTAGCAAAATCAGAACAGCTAATTTAATAAGAATAAAAGTCGTCATTTTTGCGTTGAACTTTTATGCTGCCACCAGCGAAGGCAGCTGAGCAGACAATGACGAGAATGAGAATATAAATTTTCTAGAAGTCAAAAAACATTATAATTCCTTTGAGGATTCTATTCTAACATCATTGTTGCGTAAACTAACCAGCAGCAAGAAAGACTTTCATGTCGAAGCAAAAAAACATGTTTGTTTATCATCTCCACATCATCCCCATGAGGAATCTCAATTAATTTTTTTCATAATAATAATACATGCTTTGCTACTTGGTCTCCTGATTAGCTTTGTCTCGTCGTCGTCGTCGTAATATGTAACTGGCTGTAGATATAACCTTGCATTATTATGCCTTCATTATATCTCCAATCAGCGCTCCTCTCATTACCTTTGTGCATGCGGCCGTGACCGCCGCCGCTGACTATAGGATTTCTTTGCCTCCTCCACCTCCACATTTTGCAGTATATATAGTGTAATGCAACCATGCATGCATGCGGCCTGCTGCATGTCCTGTTTGGTTGTAGACGATTTTTGTTTTTTCACTCATTTATTCCAGAGCGAAATTTTAGTCCTTAAGTGACGAGACAATAATATACCTATGATGCGATATAATATAGCAACACAAAAAAAACAAAGTTGGGCGTGCTAAAATGCGCTTAGTTCCGCAAGAGTGATGATGGGACAAGGAATATTATTAATTAACACAGTGAAATGGGCTTGTTGCATGTAGGATGTGCCATTGTTACAAGACTTTTATTGGAATCGCATTTTTTGGAATGATGATGACGACTGATGAGCATCTACATTTCACAAGTTTGTTAAGCAATCGCTCATCCTTCTGTTTGCAGAGATTTATTTTACAACTCCTCCTGATCTCACTTTGCAAACTAATTGTAAGATTGACACTGGTCGATAATGTAGCGCAACAAGTCTCGTCAAAATTGCGTTAAATAATATTGCAAGTTAAAAATGTGGTAAAGTCTATTAAGGTTCAGGGACGGAGCGGGCGGACTAGAAAAGGCGTCGTTCGTTGTCGTTGGTTTTATGTCCTTTTTGAGTGCCTTTTGCTGATCAGACAACATTCATAGCAAAAATATGCAAATAAATCTATTTTGTAGTCTAGAATAATGCACCTATGCGTGATGACGGTGTAGTGTATTGTGTTCTGTTCTGTTCTCTGTAGACGATTTTTGTATCATGTATTTCCAGCACAAATAAGTGTTAATTATGTTGACGTGTGGAGGAGGATATGAGCGTGCTAACAGGCGATTGGTTACGCAAGAGTGATGACACCAAGATTTTTCTTTCGTCTTGTCGGTTACATGAAAAACTAATTAATAAATTGAAACTGACATGAACGATGCATGTACGATGGACCATTGTTTCAAGCTACAGCATAAAATATATATTATATTATATTATCATCCATCAGTGAAGTTACCTTGTTTGCAGAAAGTTTATCACTCATCAGGATCATGAGCAGATTGAAACAAGCTGTGTGGTTTGTGGATTAGTTTTGTCTGTTAAATACGCAAGACAAAAATTTTACTACAACATTTTTTCGAGTTTCGTGAACAAATTGATAAAAAATGGCATCAGAAAAGGGTTTCATTTTGTAGTTGTTTTAGTGATATTATGTTGAGTGTTGTTGTCGAGATTGTGAGATGCTCTGGACATATGAATGAAGTTGGGCATGTTGAAAGATTTATTTTAAATTACCTCTTTACCTACAACATTTATTACATTTCACCACGCAACTAAAATTATTTAACAATTTAAAATATTACTTCGCTTTCATGAGTCTTGTCTGAGCGACAACACTCTTATAAGCGTTGATCCTCCCATTGCCAAACACGTGATTGGGAAAGTGGTCATCCCCCACCCCGCCACAAACTCGCCCACTGCCTATCAACTCCCCTTGATGGGTGTTCACCAGGAGGAGCTCACTCGCCTCCTGGAAGGAAATCTCCTTGTCCCGAGTGTGAAGGAGGGCAATGGTTCCGGCGGCGTGCGCTGCAGCCGTCGCCGTTCCAGACATGGAGGCGTAAGCATTGTCAGCCGTGTGATAGGCGGAGATGACGTCGGAGCCGGGAGCGCAAATGTCGGGCTTTACCCTTCCATCCGAAGTCGGGCCGGCAGAGGAAGACGCGGAAATGGACTCGGAGATCGTCGTGGAGCCAACCCCAATCACATTGCCTTGATCTCCGGGAGAGTAGGCGGAGCCGCAGGAGGGGCCAGCATTCCCGATCGGGAAGAGCGGGACGATTCCGGCGGCGTGCCAGGCGTCAATGACGGGATTGTAAAAGTCCCCTCCTCCCCTCGCCAGGCCCCACATGTTGGAAACGACGTGAGGAGCCTTGGAACAGTCCGGGTTGGAGAAGCCATCCGGGAGGGTAGGGCAGAGGAAGAATTGGCCGCAGGAGAGGAGGTGCGAGCCAGCACAGGAGAGGGTGGGACAGGCCCGGCAAGCGGCCCACTTGGCTTTGGGGGCGACGCCGATTCCGAGGGTTCCAACAATGACGCCGGTGGTGTGGGTTCCGTGACCCATGTCATCCGTGGGTTCAGGTGTGTAGGAGGATGGGTCAAACCAGCCGTGTGTGCCAACAAAGTTGTCCCTTAGTGCTTCATGGGTGCCTCTCACTCCAGAAACGGAAGTAGCTATGATGACGCCCTCTCCTGCATTCAAATGCCCACCGAGTTCATCCCACGCGTCAGGAGCTTGAATTGCCAGTACTCCCCATTCGTGATCTGCATAATCTGTCCGACTCGCGTTCAACTTGGTTCCCACTTCTAACGGAGCAACCAGGCTGGCAATGACTTCCTCCTCCACTGACTCGATAAGCTGCGGAAACTTGCTCGCCAAGGTGGTCACCAGCCCCAAGTCTGCATTTTTGATGAAGATCCTGTTTGCAATCCAGAATGACGTGAATTCCAGGTCCTCCTCCACGGTGGAGGAGAGGAAGGATAGAATGGGAGCCTGCGTTACTGCGGCGTGTTGTCTAAGGGCGGAATGGAGGGCGTTCAGTTTCTCGGCTCGGTCTGAAAATCGGTACCGGTTGGAGTTGATTTCCTGGAGCACCTTGCTCGTGTCCTCCCTCAAATTTACAAAGACATTGGCAGTCGCTTCAGGATTTACCAGGGCGGACTGGAGCTCGGGTGTCACGATGACGGCGGGATTGGCTAAAACAGCAGAAGTCGCTGTAACTATCAGAGCAAAAAGAAGGGGTTTAAACATTTTTGCAGAAATTATTTTGGGAAATTTTATGGTTATTATAGGCTAGACTTTGCAATACTATCTGATGAATTGAGCACGAGCAGTCTCTCCTTTTATGCAAAAAAAAAATTGGGAAGCCATGCGACCTTTTGTGGTGTTGTTGTTGTTAGCCAGGTGCTTCAGGACTTCAGAGATTGCAAACAATGGATAAGCAGATAATCTCCTTTTTTACACGACTTGGTTGGGTGTGGCGAGAAGCTCAAGCAGCGTCGTTCTTCTGGAAAAATTCTGGACATTACTGGGAATATGTACTTGAACTGTGCACTTTTGGTAATACCTAGTATCAACTGTACTCAACTCACGATCAGCCAGGTGTTTTTTGTTTCTCCTTCCAATAATAACTTCACTGAGGTCATTGAGATCCTTCCAAAACTCATCTCTTTCCTGGAAAAACGTTTCAGAGGCACGTGGTAGTAGTATGACAGCTAACATAATCCTTTTTTAGGCCGGTGTGCAATCGGCTTTGGTTTTGGTTGACGTAAACACACAGGTAATCATTCTGAGAAGCAGCCAGATAGCGTTAATCTCTCATTTCATTTGAATGAGAAGCGATGCTGCTTGCAGTTTATTGAAGAAAGGGATTTTTGTTCTGTCAGTGTGATTGTAACTCGTTCACAAAATATTCGAAAATTCCCGTTCTCACCACCATCACCGTTATAGGCAGATCTCTTTGAAATTTGCTCAATTTTGTAACTTGTCATATAAGTTTACAAACAATTAAATATTTATAATACCCAAACATGAAATCACTCAGTTCAGTTCTTCCCCTCTGTTGTCTCTCTTTATTAATCCATTCTCATTCCTAGAATTCAGCCTGTTGTCATTTTGACATGTTTTTTAATTTGACTGACCTTTGACCGATTTTGCCTAAAAATCAATAGGGTTTGTCCTACATTCCTAATGGATATCTACGTCAAGTTTGGCGTCAGTCGAATAAAGCATACTGGAATTAGCTGGGGCGCATATTCACACGCAGATATCCAGATACACGGGACAAACATTTTACTTTTTACCCACTCCCAACAACTTTTTTTGTGTCCTGTTTTTATTATGTTATTAACTGCCGTAAGCAGTCATGCTTATAGGTTTGTTTTTGCTTTTAACATGTTTGTCTGTCTGTCAGTCAGTCTGTCTTCCTGTGAGCACGATAATTCAAAAACTGCTTGAGATTTGCAAATTCTGATTTCACCAATCGACAGTACTGGAATATAGTGAGGTTAAGTTCGTTATTCAACAATTTTCATCAACGGAACCGGTAAAAACCTACTACTTAATTTTTTTCTTATGGCAACATATATCATGTGATATATCATTCGACAGCTATGTAAACACTAATCAACATGGTGACAACATTTTGAAATATTACGTAACCGTTTTAACGGTATAACGATTTCAAAGTTCGAAATCTTCGATACAGGTCAAGTGAGGTATCAATCGACAGGTATGTGAACACTGATCAACTTGGTGACAACATTTTGAAATACTACGTAACCGTGTTAGCAGTATAACGATTTCAAATTTCGAAATCTTCGATACATACGTACAGGTCACGTGGGGTATCAATCGACAGGTATTTGAACACTGATCAACTTGGTGACAACATTTTGAAATACTTCGTAACCGCTCTAACGGTATGACGATTTTACATTTTTAGATCGTTGATACAGGTCAAGTGGGGTATCAATCGACACGTTTTTGAACATATCTCTGCATCGCTAAATACCTGCTAAGAATAGTCATCATAAGAGTTACACGGCGCATATGCATCTGTCCAAGCAGAATTACACGCTGGCCAGCCCCCTCCTAACGCAGAAAATACATACATATTTAGAGCGGTTTTAGTATAATTCACTTGCAATTTATGGTGTTACATTGCAAATTGCATTTCCAGACGCTATATATGGAAATAAAATCAATCCACTTTCAAATTAGCTCAGCACTACTACTCAAATGTTAAACCAGCTTACGGCAGTTATCCATCCACAGGGTTTTTAAACCTGTCTTGTTATATTATTATGTACACATGGCAAATAATCAGGTTTAGCGTCAAAATAGGTCCTTCCTGTCCTATATAATATGCTAAAGATCAACAATAATAACCAAATTTCCGGACAAAACTCTGAGCAATATGCGACGCAAAATAATGCTCATGTGAATATCGGAGCAGTGAATTCAGAGATTGTCTCATTGGAATTGGAATTTATAATCGAAAACAACAACCTTGACGGAATAAATACATAAATAAATATATGGTTATATGAAAAAGGCGATGTGTTCTTATAACAACTCACTCAGCTCAGCTCTACCTTTCAAAACTCATTCATTTAATATTTTATATTAATCAATACGGCTTCCGTCGTCAGCAGAGCAGGAGCAGAGGTGGGCATTGAGTTGCTTTGCGTCTCATACTCAATCCCTAACTTTAAGTCATCGTGGTTTAATAGGATCCCGTTCTGGATAACCATACTTACTACCAGGGGCGTAATTATAATGGAGGGGAAATGGAGGATGAGGGGCTTCCCCATCAGCTTGATTTGTAATTACTAGACTTCATTCAAAACGCGGTATCCCTCCGTAACCACTATTACTAAAAAAACGAACGCGTTGGGGTTTCTTGAACTTGAAACTTCACTCGCCACTCCGTTACATCCATCCTCAATATCTCGCTTGAGTTGTAAGATGAGCATACCGGGACGGAAGTGGGTCAAAGGTCAGTATAAAATCTTGTTTACAGACAGCATATATATCGACAACACATTGAGTTTATTGAACTCCTATGCCTATGCTATATATGAGCGTACGACGGGAGGAAATGGATGATTGGACCAGTGCCAAAGGTCTCAAGAAGGATTAACTAATTGATACGGGCATATTATGATGTCTCTATTATTATATAGCGATAGCCCTATGCCTCATTTTAAGCGTTTTAGAAAAGGTTTTATTTTTTATTTTTAGAATTACTGCCCACCTCTGCCGATATCCTATCCTATACCGTCGCTTCTTCTGACAAACCCCACAGAACAGTAAATTTTCTCCGGGCTTCTTGTAAATAATTTGCAGCATGCTTTCCACGAAAAAAATCAATTCTAGCTCAAATCCTTCTGTAATAATATAATATTTTAATTATCAAAAACGAAAGGCCGGAACGTAAGCTACTTAAAAATTAAATTGTTTTCCCAACTGATATATAATCCTATTAATTTTGGTCTTTTAAGAGTTTAGACATGAGAAAAATATATATTCGCGGGTTTCCTTTCACTCACTCATTTCATGTCGGATAGTAGTGACGACTTTGATCACTTTGTTAAAACACGTTGAAGCAAAAAAANCAGTTGTCCGTTTCATTCAGGCCAGTGCGAAAGTATATATTTGTCGAGGTGTTGGTCCAAAGATAGATAGCCACTGACTGAGAATAGCCAAACAAAAATGCTAATTCAACTTGGGGTGAACGACAGCTTGGCTAAATGCCACTCCGTTGCCCATAGGATCCCTGGCGCCATAGTTTTGTGGAACGGGAGTAGCAGCAAATACAATGTCGTGGCATTTGAAACATCAAAGCTCCAAGCCAATCTCTGGACAGCCCTTATCGCCGCTGGTGGTGGCTGCTTCTACGGATTAAACGCATGGACGGCATGGAAATCCGGGGATTTGGGAATGAGCGCTCTGGTCGGGCTCTTTGCCTTTGGAGCAGTTGCGTACGGCTCAACACTGCTCCCATTGCGAGAGTGTGCGTCAGACTGCGCTGCATTTCTCAATGGGCTTTTGTCCCTGGTGACACACTGGAGGAAAGGTGAAAAAAAACTAGGTAGATACATATAGTATAAATGACAAAGTGAAACCGAAAATCCTATTTAATTTTCCAGACAAAGTTTTTGCTGCAGTTGTTCGACCATCTCCGCTGGTGAAGCTATTAACACAGGCCATGATCCTCAGTCAAGTCGTATATCCATGGTGGTTTTCACTGGGCGCCCTGGTGTGGCCCTGCTCCCCGTTGAACATGTTCTCATCGGTGACGGTTGGTTTTGGTTGGTGCGGAGGTGAAGACAACTCTGGCTCCAGTCTCGGGATGAGGATGGCCTTAGCTTTCGGAACTGCAGTCCCCCAACTCGTGTTCTGGAAGGCGTTGATGTCAGTGGCGATAATGGACGCGATGCACATATTTGTTGGCTCCCTTTGCCAAAGGAGCTTGCTCGAGTTTATGGAAGAGCGGTTGCTCGGGTCCGGGTCCGCGTTCCACTTTCCTTCCCACTCCAGATTGTACGCAAGTAGCCAGATTCTCAACATTTGTTTCCGAAACTACAGCTCCTCCGTTGGGCTCGCAATTGTCACCGTGGTAATTGCGGGTGAGATTTCGAGCACCTACTTGCTCCTTAGAATTCTCGGAGGGTCCAGCCAGCTGCCGCTACTCCTAAAGACCATTGTGGGGCTCATTGTTCCCACGGCGTATCTCCTCCACGTGATGGCAGTAGGGGAGGCGGCGCACGCTCATAGCCGCTCCCTCTCTGTCTTGAGAAAGGTGGGTCAAACTAGTGCGCTATTAATAACTAGTAGTAGTAATAATAATAATAAGGTGGCACGCCGACAGCTCACAGCCGCTTGGCCCCTCAAAATCCAGTTTGGAGAGTCAAATTTCTTTGAGGCAAGCACCACCCTGGTCATGCTGGATTTCACGGTCCGTCGTCTCGTCGACCTCCTGCTGATTGGAGGAAAGGGAGCGTAACTAAAATAGTTGGACAAGGAATGACACCTAGTTTTTAATTAGTAGACTTTAATTAGTAGTTATTTTTAGTTATTTATTTAAGACATTCACTTATTTTCGAAGAGTGTAATTTGTTTCAAACAATAAAGCTTAAAATCTTTTAATGCCAAAATTACTTATTAAAATTTTTAAAAAAAGACTTTGCTCAGCATGCCCTCCTCAGTTTAAACACAAGTTGGAATGGTTTCGGTTTCAAGGAAAATCCTGGAATCACATCGTCCACGGAAAATCCTCCCTGGTCCCCACCCCGCCGCTCCACACTCAATTTTTGGAAAATGGTGGCGAGGAGCATCAGGAGGATTGACCTGGCCAGTCCCTCCCCGGCGCACCGCCGTCTCCCGAACCCAAATGAAATCACCGCCTCCGTCCGGCACAGCTTCTTCTTCTTCCCCTCCTCCTCCTCATCCAGAAAGCGGGAGGGATTGAACTCCTCCGGGGAGGTCCAAGTGCCCGGGTCGTGGTTCACGTTGTAAATGTCTGCAAAGAGGAGCGTGTCCTTGGGAATGGGGTGGCCGTGAAAGTCGTCAATGTCTTCCAGGAGTCGATGAGGGACTCCGAGCGGGACGTGGCTCGCCAGGCGTAGTACCTCCCAAACAACTGCCTCCAAATACGGAAGTCTGGAAATGAAACGAATGATTTGTGTCAATTAAAAAACCTGTTTTTTTGTCAAAACGGAAATATTTTAATCATGCTTTCTCGTCATACTTATCCAACAAGGACGGGAGACGAGAGCCGATGACAGTGTCCAGCTCTTTTTGCAGTTCCACCTGGACGTGGGGGTGATGCGCCAAGTACAACATGGTAAACTCTAAAGCTCCACCACTGTAAAAAAAATTGTGTAAAAAAACGTTTCTATTCAAATATAAATTCCTTTTTTTAAATTCACCTGACTTTAGGTTATTTGGAACGTACGTTGTTTCCGCTCCGGCACCAACCAGGTCAAAAATTGCACCCCTTAGATTCTTTCCTGAGAAAAATTGAGGTAGACAAATAGTTTAGTCGGACTTTCGAACATTTTATTTTTTGTGTAATTATAAATTTTTTTTTTGCCAACTCTGAAACTCCTACGCACTTCCGGTCTCTTTATAAAAGCTAGACTCCGGGTCGCTCACTCCCTCCATGTGCGCCAAGTATTGGCCAATGAAATCCCTAAAACACCAAGAAAATCCAAAATGGTTTTTTTCTCTCTATCTAGCTTATAGCAAATCATCACCAACTAAATATATATTTATTTGGAAAAATACGAATATAATAATATAATAATATAGTTTTCTTACGATGTCCCTTTTGCGTCATTTGACGCCAGTCGTCTGCTAATGGCCGCCTCCAACATTCCATGAAACTCGCCAAGGGCCTTGACAAAACCGCTCCAACCCGAACGTTCGGGAATGATGTACCTCAGCCAAGGGGCAATCACCAGCCCTGTTTCTGCCACCTTGTTTGCACACCGGAGGAAATTTTCAGAAACTTTTATATGCTCCAGGTCGGTGGAAGAAGAAGAAGATCTCGTCGTCCAGTCATGTTTCTCCCCCGACAGGATGGTCCACATGTTGTTGAGGACGGCGCCGGAAAAGACGCCACTCATCTCCACCTCGGCATCCACCCTCTCCTCAAAATACTGAACCAGTCGTTGCCCCTCCTCCTAAAAGCATGTCTTCGAGAAAATTTCCAGCCGCCCCTTTGACAAGTCCCAGCTCCCTGAAGGTCCTCATGGCAAAGGAGCGCTGCTCGGAGGCCCCCCTCCCGTCCGTAAACACCATGCCCGTGCGGTTCGTGAAAGCGTCGAAAATGAGGTTGTGATCCCGGCCGGAGGCCACCTCCTTGCCGAACATCTCTCTGATGAGCTTTGGGTCGGAGAGGAGGAGCGCACTCTTGGAGCCCATCTTCCAGCTCACGATGGGGCCGTAGAGACTCCGCCAGCGCTGGAACGTGAGGTGCGGCTTTCGGCCGAGGAGGAGGAGGTGGCCGACCAATGGAAGGGCCCAGGAGGGTCCTACAACAAAAAAAAATCAAACCAAATTATAAAGCAAGATGAAAAACGGGTGGTAAAAAAGGAGGGAAGGAATCGAGAATAATTTTTTGAACTTTCCTGGAGGGTCTCTATTTCCTTTTCCATTGGAAGTGTTGGAACTAAACACTTGGAACAATAATTTAATGAAACAAGCAACAACGACTACAAGTATCCCTGTTGTTAGGAACATGATGATGATGATGATGATGATGATGATGATGATGATGAAAACAGTAATGAAAATGCCAACGAACGGATTGTGAGAATT
Organism: Dicranocentrus wangi; assembly: GCA_036850665.1. Classification (NCBI taxonomy): domain Eukaryota; kingdom Metazoa; phylum Arthropoda; class Collembola; order Entomobryomorpha; family Entomobryidae; genus Dicranocentrus; species Dicranocentrus wangi. Next base: position 2,203 of record JAANSN010004529.1, on the reverse strand, counting down.
ATTAATAAGTATTTGCACTTTTTAATGTAAAATGTGAGTTTTACAGCCAGCGCCCCTCACTTGTCTCCTTTTTATCACAACATATTTCATATTTCCTCCTCTGTCTGTTGCTACTCAAACTTGTTCTGGAATATATATTATTACTCATAACATATACGTATTTTACTCATTTGTCCTCTCCAAACTAATGTACTATCCTGTGTTGTGGTAAATCATAATATTATATCGTATGATGGCACTCTAATTTCTTGATAATTTATGTTTTCCTCCTTCCTTCCTCCTAAGAAACCTCGCCTTTTTTCCGCGTAATGCAATGATCATGATTACATATTGAAAGCAATAAGTTATATTAGGTACATGAACGGCAAGGACGGGGATTCACGATCTGACCTAACAAGTTTTTTTCTTGTTTTTTTGGCCACTTCTTGTTGATTCCAACCCTTGGTCCAAAGAAGAAAAAAAATATTTGTCCGTCGCATCGTCTTCTCTCCTGCTGCATCAAGTCTGCAGGCTCTGCAAAAAATCAATGTGTTGTTAAGTTTATACGAGCATGTGGCTACATGAACCAGTCCCTAAAAACACGCAAAACAAATTTGGGCTCAAACAACTAAATCATGTCAAGTCATTGTCGCATCATCATCATTATTATTTTTCACATGGTTTTTTACAATCTGGTGATCAACAATGCATGAACCATATTTAAAAAAAAGAACTCCTTTTTCTTCCTATGTGCCTTTTTATAACATAAAACACGACGATTTTTATTCATTTTATCCATTCATTCATCCTTGCTCTTGCTCGTAATCAGCACAAAAACATTTCATGCAAATGAAACATAGGAAGAGCCAAACAAGGCCCACCCACAAAATCAAATAATAATTATCATTAGATTCGGAAATGAGGTAGTCTGGAATTCCCATTTCCAAACTAGGATTTGTTGCTAAGCAATGACCCATCATTTCGCTCAGGAGGAGGAGGAGGATTTTTTTGTCGAAGTTCACTTTCGGAATTCCCGTTGTTTTCCCTCCCGTCGTCGTCGCTCTGCTTCTGGTCGTGGTGATGAGCTGCGTTAATTGCTGAAAAGAACGGGAGCGGCACGAGAATTAAAATTTTCATCAATATATCATCATTCATCATTCATTTTGTAAAAAAAATATTATTACTGGCTCAACAAAAAAAAATGTTTTTCAATTACCTCCAAACAGCTTATTAGAATTAACAAGAGGATTTCGATTTGTCTGCTGATGTTGACCACTTTCCACTTCCCTGACCCTGACACGACGGGCTGCTCATCAGACAAACCACAGTTGCAAATAATAACAAAGTCGTTGTGGTGGTGGTGGTGGTTGTTTTAGCAACAACTCCAATTGCCATTTTGACTTGCACCGTTACAATTGTCATTGTCAACCCCCTTTCTTCCTCCTTTCCATCGAACGCAGTAAAATAGTAACCGAGTGAGTGGTTTCAACAAAAATCCCCTCCCCCGTCCGAGATTACTACAAGTGATATTATCCCAGTTCAATTAGGTACAAGATGATGATGATGATGATGAAGGGAGCAAGAGAATGTTACATTCACGATCTGATCTGATTGTGAGAATGGTGATGATGATGCTAATGTTATATTATTCGCTTTGCGAAAACGAAAATAAAACAGCATTACCATTCCTGCGCATATTACTATTACAAAAAGCTATCCTGTCCCGCAGCATTATTATATTATTTTTATGGTGCTGGTTTTGGTAACCGGTTTCTTCCTAATGTTTTTACTTGTCCACTTATATTGATTCCATCCAACTCTTGTCCAGAGAAGAAAAGAAAAAACTCTTTCGGGATCAACATTCCCATTCCCCCATCCATCCACATGCGAATAAAATCATCATCATTATCATGCATGACGCAAACTCTGCATAGTGCATAATATTATGAATTATGATGTTGTATGCACGGAGCAATACACCTTTTCAAGGTGATGATGATGATCATTTATTTCTTGCTCTGGCTCTCAGTTTAAACACAACTTGAAATGGTTTCGGTTTCAAAGTAATTCCCGGAACGACATCGTCCACGCAAAATAATAATTTCCGTCGTCCCCCCTTGTCCTCCCCACCAGCCGGCTCCGCACTCAATTTCTGGAAAATGGTGGCGAGGAACAAGAGGAGGATTGACTTGGCTAAACTCTCGCCGGCGCACCGGCGTCTCCC
>JAANSN010004528.1:0-14798 GCA_036850665.1 Dicranocentrus wangi | reverse complement strand
GTGTAGTTAAAAACCCCAACAACCGACATGAAAATATAAAAAAAGGATTGTATATATTGTGGATTAACTAACATTGTGATCTATAATCATTCATTTTTGTCTTTACCAACAACGAGGCATCATGGCAGTCCAATTGCTAATGGGATAAAATGCAGCAGTTGACAAAGCTAATTTTACATACCTAGTCTGCCACACACTCAATGAATACAGCGACGTTTGTAAAATAAAACAAATAACCAACACATAATGCTCTTAAGATGTACAGATTTCGCATACAGTGGTTAAGTTGTTGTATCTTGTATTACAGAAATCCAACTTGCATGCAATCTACTACACGCAGGTTCTCTTTTTCTTTTTTCTTGCTTCCCTTTTTTGACAAGGAATTGCATCGGCGGAGCAGCAATAAGGAATCGTACGCTACATATGTACCACCACTACCACTACAGATCTAACCACTTGTAGACTTGTAGGGCCGTCGATCAAACAACGTATCGAGTACTCCCCATTGTGCAGAAATCTATCACTTGTAAAGTATACCCCTTTTTATGTACCTTCACTCTTCTCTGCCAGTAAACCCCGTCAACCCTGCAATTATAGTTAGCTGGCTGATGTGATGATGTTGTGATGCTAAATGACTGCGCTATCTTAAAATGCACCCTGAGACCTGCATTTTAGTTATCAGTGACTTCGTTATGTATATCACTGGTGCACTAGCAACAACAGCATGAAAAGCAGCACTCTATCACCACCGTGTCACTACCACTAGCCAGTAAGACAAAAATTATACAAGGTATAGATAGGTATATGGATTTATCAAGTAACTTGACTAATAGTTACACTTTCTGATATGATCTTCTTGCCTATACCAGGCAAGTACACACGTCGCGTACACTGAAGGGTCGAGAGTTGAAGAGGCTGACTTTTACATAGTTCCATTATTATTAGAGGTAAGGGAATTAGCTAAAATAAAAGGTATCTTGTGCACACTACCTCTCTGAGAATATAATATTATGCATAAGAAGTGAACCATATATATGCAGACTGCATCCAAATCCATCATACAATTCATATCATTCATACACCATTATTCTAATGCAGTGGACTTTCAAACCCTTTTTACATATGCGACTACTACTTTACTACTTACTTTACTACTCTAACCATTTCATTTCATTTCATGAACGCAACAACGTGAGGAGCAGGTAAAACTTGGTAATGCAAGAACAAGAAGCAGTAGTAGTAGTAGTGGGGCTAATGGTAATAGTGATGATGATGATGATGACGATGATGTTGCATTGCAGCAGGCCCAAAGCAGTTAAGTAGTTTTCATGTGATGATGATAAACCCTCTTCTGTGAATGAGAACCTAGTCAGTCTCACATTGCTACTCACAACATCAACAACAACAACAATACACGATGTTTTAGCCATTTTTCTCAGTTTCTATTATCTCTTACTATTCTGGCCAAAAAATCTACCTGCGGCCACTGTAACACACTATCGACTCGTAGAATATATAGAAGCCGAAGAGTTAAGGGAAAACAAATTATTTTTTGGTTTACCAAAAGAGACAAGCGAGACGAGCCTTTGAAATTTTTCAAGATTGAAGCTGCCACTGGCGGTTGTATTCTCTCTGGTAATTCGTTGGAGGTCGAAAAACGTCGTTGAATGATGGAGTGAGTGAGAAAGTTTGTTTTTTTTTGTTCCTTTAGTCCGTTTTGTCGACAAGCTTACAGCAACCCTGGAAGTTTGTAATCAGTTCAGCATTGGAGCCATGATAAGCTCATTGTTTTGAAATTTCTAACTCTGGGCGGATTTTTGCATTGTCGGGCCAGATTTGCATGCAAGCCTGGTGGCGTCGTCAACGCAGTTTGACGCGGGAGTGCCAGCGTGCGTAGCTTTCCGCGTAAAAGCCGAGCTTATGGAGCCGTGCCTCCGGATTCCAGGAATTGATGTTGAACCCCGGACACTTCGCTCACTCTTGTGACAGCAGAGAGCGATAAGAGACACGATACGGACCCAAAATAGTATCAATTAGATAACAACAACCGGAACTCAAAGTAGAAATCTGATTAGAACCTTTGCTTGACGTCATAAATTTCTCCAAAAGTGTCGTGCCCCCTACATGCTAACAAGCCGAAAAAAGGAGTAATAATTTAAATATGAAACTGTGACTCGTCTTCCCTCGGTTCGAGCTCCTTGTTATTGTTTTTTGCGTGACTCTCCATCTTCATCTCCATTCATTGGAAAAAGGTAGGTGAGAATCAAAAATCAATGTAGAGTAGTTAGACTAAAAGAATATAATACGGTGAATTTCCCAATTTGCATATCCCTGCACTGCACTGCATCACCATTAGCTCATCCCATTGTAGCTGTAAAAGTATCCTATTTGAGTTGTTGGTTAGAGTGGCGATTGGAGATTTTCATTTTTATTGTATTTTATTTTAATCTGAATAATAATATTATGAACTAGTTATAAAGAGATCCCTTTCGGGCCCCACAATTTATTTTGCATGCCAATAACAACATATGTAAGTATATTGGCAATCGGAGGAGTGTCAGGTTGAAGTAAGTAGTGGGCGCAAAGGATGATGATGCATCTTCTCCTCGCCAGCATATCAGCATCAACAGAGCCGCGAGTTAGGCAGATCACGACTTGTTTTCTTGTTGTCTTTGTGCATGCATGCAAACTTGCTGCAACCGAAGCAGGCGTCTCTCTCTCTAGGCGTCTATAGGCATCATCATTATTGCCTGCATATTGCATTAAAAACTTTAGAGATTTGCCTGCATCTCTGCACTTGCCTCAGTCACTTGTTTCTACACATATTCCCAAACACACACGTCTTTAAGTAAAGCTCCTCAAGGAAGAGAATGGCGAAAAAAAAATTTACACATGCTGCCAACTAACTTTAACGCGTTTGTTGTAGCATCTCACCTCACAGCATCTCTCCCTGCACCTATGTAGCCCGATTATTACAATGCCAAATGCCAGTGTGCATTTACATGCACCATTTGAGCCTCTTGTTGATACATTTTTAATGGTGTTGGTGTTGGTGTGTTTCTGCTGCACAATTGTCGTTGCTCTACAATGGAGGTTGTGGTAGTAGTTTGTTAGTAAAATCTAAAACGTAAATGGATAGCGCGAGGATGATGATGATGAGTATGACGAGGTAGTATATATATTACTCATAATTAGACTAGGGTGCATTTAGTGATTGTACTAACTTTAGAGCACACACCACCCCACCACCACCACGCTAGTTACAAATTCCGTTTCTTTTATTCAGATCAGCTCATTTTTACTCGCTGTTGTGCCACCACCACCACTACAAACAAAATGAATTCCTATCTTTATTCATTGCTTTGCTTCGAATCCAATCCAAAGCTAAAGGTGTGTAATTGTATAGGGAATTGGAGTGATGCAGGCAGATAGAGGATATTTTATATCATGTGTAGTATGCCATGGGAAGAAAACTCGTTCTTCAGTGCCGTCACAAAAACAATACCGTGTCAATGATTAGCTGCAATGTTGAATTGTAAGGTGAAATATTTTTGCATTTTTCCACAACTACTACTCATCGTCAGCAAAATCCACTTCTCTTCTTTTTCTTCGTCTTCAGCCTTCTTCAAGACTTATAGCTCTTAGCTCAATAGTAGCATTGCATTGGGCTCAAAAAACCAACACAAGTCCAAACTGCATGATGATGGTGATGATGAGCAGTAGCAAGCAGCAGCATTTGATTTGTTTTTGCAAAATGCACCTCGTTCTCTCGTATTGCACTCATATATATCCTCATTTGCGTGCCTTAGCCACTTTGTGACAGACCTTTTTCTCGGGTTAAAATGATGACAAATGGTTTGTCTCTCTGAGAATGGCGTGCAACCAGTCGTGACTCTTGTGGCACAAGTGAAATTCTCCCAACTTGTGAGGAGTTGTTGCGTGTGCAGCTAAACTAAACTACTAAACTAATAAACTTGACAAAAAATATAAAGATTTGGTACTGGTACGACCACTGTCTGACTGATGTGAGTTACTCTCTTCAATAGAATAGTATACTCGCACCGCGTTTGTACTTAAGTGTACCAACGCAATAAACCACATATTTGCAGATACATATTTGTCAATGTAAATCTGAGCGAGCTTAAGCAAACAGGCAGGCGAGTAGTGCTTAGTGCTGCTGTGTAGCAGCTTTAAAGCTCAGGATGATTGACGCTGCCACACTGCTGACCTTTCACACGTTTAATCAGGGTTAGCAAAGTCAGCGCACAATCATCATCATCATCATCAACAATGAATGAAACAAGTAACAATTTTTTTTTTCTTTTTGCCGTGTGGTAGTAGAGTAGTGGCTAGTGTGATCCTTCTTTCAGAGGAGAGAATAGGTGGTGGTGGAAGACCGGAAATGCTGTAAATTGTAGTTATTTTTTTGTAGGGACATGGGGAATGGGGAGGCAAAAAGGCAAATGATACAGAAATATCCTTGTCTGGCTTTTGTTCCCTCTCTGATTATTGACATCCGTGCCAATTTGTTGGCAATTCCTTGAATTGAGTTCGATCAGTTTTGCGTAGACAAAATCCAGGATTGACGTGACGGTGTGGATTGTGAGAGGATCAGAGTTGGGAATGGCTTCTCAGAATTTGTCATTTTACAATGCATTGTGTTTTTATTCGTTTTGTGCTCAATGATGACTAATCAGAGGCATTCGCTATAGCTATTTCCTTAAAATGCACAGCGCAGCGCTCGCTAGTATATTTTCCATATACTGGGTTTATTCCGTTTGTCATCATCAGCATCGGCAGAAAAGTTTTTGAGCGTAACCTTTATCGTCTAAGCATAAAAAGAAAAAATTTGAATGGATTTTGTTTGTTGTCATAATTTTTCTTGTTTGAGAGCTAACATTACATTTTCCATACACATTCCTCCAAGAACGCAATATCGCAGCTCAGCTATAGTCGTGTAGTAAACAGGTAATCGTTTAAGAAATAAAAATATCCAAGTTCCCAGCTGTAACTCAATAGTAGTGTTCACGTAATAAAAAAGAAACAGGGATGATGTGTTAACAAAACAACAACACGAAATTGAAAATATATATTTGCATTCTCTTCCAGAAACTTGGCTCATCGCTCACATTTGAATCATCATCAGTGGCAAAATAATTCCATTTGATCTTGACTTTAGCCATTTTTTTAACAACAACAACATTCCATATTCCCCAAGAACACCTTTGTCCAGAGTTTAACTTGACTCAATATTTCATTTTCAGATCAATCGAAGGTAAAGTAAAATCCATAGTCCATAGTGTTCTTGTACGGTTATGGTTATTGTAATCAGCCGCCTGGTTTTACTTTCCGCATAGTTATGAAATTACCTAATTCATTCCCACGAGCTACAATGTTTTTCTGCATTTAATTCCACCTTAAAAACAAGCGGAGCGTCCAGAGAGAGTGAGTGTGAGTAGTCCAACGTGAGAACACTAACTTTTAGTGGGGAGATAAGGAAGGTTGTAGATCCAGCTCCCATAGCATACCTAAATCCATGTAGAAAGAAGATTGTATTGCTGTGTAGTGGTCTGGTGTATCGTATGCGGAAGGGGTTTACCAAACCAAGAACCAAGTGAAGGGTCATCCTCCAGAGTACATATCCAACAAGAAAAGTTTGTTGAAAGTGCAGCAGAGTTTAATCCAAAAAGCCTCCAAGTTGCTATCTACATATAATATATAATATTATTAAGCGTTGTACATCCTTGGGCTTTTTTCCACCTTTTCAATTTTGAACATGAGGTAAAGTGGTGGTAAGGTGGTGGTGGATGGATGGAGGGGTACAAAGTGCAACCGAGTTTGATTTGCTACCTCTATATCTCTCTCTCTACCTACCTACTTACTACCTACAACTAATCCACATTATTAGTTCTAAAAGCTGTGGAAAAGCACGGTCATTTTCATTTGGTATGGGTTATTATTTATTATTAGTATTAGGTATGCATTCATGCATTTAAGCCAAATGAATTCCGTGTGCATGCTATGCATGAAAAACTGACGGTATTACGGCATACCTGTGTACTCTGCATATATGTAATAATATATTAATACATTAACATAATTCTTCGTCCTTTTCCCTTCGCTTATTTACCCTGATTGTTTTGTTATTATTGTTGGTGTGTGTAGCTAATTTCTTATTACCAATCCATACTCTTCCAGTCCATCACCATCATCATCATGTTCCAATGACATTGTATTATCATTAGCATTAAGGTTTCACACAAAAATAGTCAACATTTCCGGTATCAAACTGATATTGAGCTCCCTCTCTCTCCTTTGCCGAGGCCGTGGCTGAATGACTGATGAATATCAATTCGAGCACAGAGTCAGCAGAATGCACACAACTTACACAACTACGACGCATCATGCAACTACAAGATATCATTGGTCTGCGTCCTCCTCTCCTTGTCTCTGTATCGGTTTTACAGTTACAAATCATTGAGCTTATATACTGCATCACGGTCTTCCTCGGACTTTCTGGACTCCTTGTTCCCTTCCTGCTGCCCTTTTCTAACATTTCTGTGCGTCATTGATTGCCGTCGTGCTTCCCATCATCTATTTCGGTAGCGAGAAACGCTCTAAGATTTATTCAAACTAGTCGGAACTGACCAGAAGGAACTGGTTTATCGAGTAGAAACATCAAACCATAGTAGGATCATATTTTTATCCTCCTCCTACGAAGAAATTGACTAGGCTGACGTGTGTGCATAGGTAAATACAAAGATAGGCAAAGATGCACAAAGTCGTACGTAATCCTAGCTCAACTAGCTGCTCTGCACTGTGTGCCATTGCATATTAGCCATTTCTTAGGTACACAAAAACACCACTTCTGCACATAATAATATTTAATCCTTTCGGTTTGTGTTTGTACTTCACATAAACTAACCCATGAATTAAATGATATCAGCTCGAGTTAAAAACATTTTGTTTGTGACTTATCAAACAATCAAATCTATCTCGGTAATTCTAACTAAACCACACGGCTCTAAATTGCTTGTTCATGAGTTGCAAATTACACCGTCTACGACCATTTGTTTGTATATACTTTATTTGTGCAGTTATTATTATTGGCAGTGGATTTATGATCATATCATATTCGCTACAGTGAGCATACAAAAGCAGTGCAGCTGAAACATGCTAATAAATATATCACCAACTCTACTCATGCTTGCTTGCTACCTCATTGAAAAAAATAATTTATCATGTAGACGCAAATTTATATTTATTTTATATTTTTTTCTTGTATATTAAATGGGTGCATTGTTTGGATAAAATTTTCAGGTTAGACTACACATCATCAACACATATCGTCGTTTCTAACCAAGTGACACCATTTCTCACTGTTGGACTTTTCTATTAGTCCTTAGTTGGAACAAGGTGGAATTATACAAAGAGAAGAAAAACAAATCCAACAACAGTGAAGCACTCTTAAGCTTAATCAACAGAGCAGCAGCAATATAACGAGCAAGGGAAAACAAGTTGATCCTGATTTTCCCTCTTGTCTACTCTCATCCTCATCGTCATCATCTCGTCCTCTGCATTCTCAAGCAGACCTGGGCACAAAAGGAAGGAAAAAAATACACTTCTTCTGTCAAATATTCATTCCTTTTGATGACGAAGGAAGGAAACGAGTATTATTGACAAGATTAACAAGAAGTAGTAGTACCTGTAGCCCCTGCTGCACATTTATCAAGTGCTTCAAGTCTCAGCCCACCAGGACGACATCGACACTCTCAGGTCACCTAAAATATATATATATATCATCGATAAGAGAACAACCCACGACGATATAAACTACTGACACTATTAAACAGACTTGAGACGAGAACAAGAAGGAAAAAAATCCATCGTGTCGAACATTAAAACTTTTTGAGCCGGCTTATTATGATCTTTTGTCTTGCTCTATAAAAAGAGAAAAATATTGTATTTCTGTTTTGGGAAACAAGTCATCATCGCCATCATCATCATCAATATCATCTTCTTCTTCTCATTGCCACTCATTACAATACAGTATTCATGTGTAGGTATACACCGCGTAAAAAGCAACAACCTGCCCATTGCCACAAAACACATTAATAAAAAACGGCACCATTCAAAGAGTTATATTATTATTATTTAACATAAACAAGTAATATCCTTACAAACTGTGCTGCTAACAGCTGGCTAAACCAAGCACAGTTAAACTTGGACCGCTCTATAGCAATTGCTTGGACACAAGAGTCTTCACTTGGATAAGATACTAGTACCAGTAATTCCAGGAGTCTCCACGACACAAAAGTAATGAAGGTGTACCATCAACTCGCCATTCCTCAGTTGGGCTCCTCTGACGCATCACCATCATCATCATCAGCAGCAAGTCAACAATCATGCACAGTTCCGTTCTTTCATTAGCCAACAACAAGACGAATTTGCATGGAGCAGTTATAATAAAATCGCGCAGGACGGTCCTACCCTCAACCCAGTTCGTCGTCTTCGCTGACAGAGTCAACAACTTTTTGGACAACAGCAGACGCCTGATTGCCATGAAGCAGCTCAGTCCATTGTCAGAACAAATGCTCAACCTCAAGAGGACTTTCATTGTAATCCGATGAGAGGTCCAACAACAACGTCCAAAACATCATTGTGTAATCATTCTGCAGCAGCAGCAGCAGACGCCCAGAGTGGCAATAAAAATCAACTTTTTTCCACATAAATTGAAAGTGAAAGAGGGATAATTTGTTTCAAAAACACGTTAGACGACGATATGCAGTGGTGGTGCCGCATTAGAAGACACAGTAATTAACAAAAATCTCTTAGCGTCTCCGCGTTCTCAAGTGCCATATATACAAATACGTAGCATACGTGCGAACCTTATTACTGTTATTGTTGAAAAGTAGTAGTTGAGTTGCATGTATATGTCAGCCAAAAATCTGTTAGAAAACTTTCAGTTTGTTTTATTTCTACTAGTTTTTTTTCGTTGTTACTTGCATTCTAGGCAGACAGACAGACAGAATTATTTTCTATTGATTTTTACTCCATCGAACGAATAACTTTTGTTTTTGGCAGAGATTGCTTTTCTTCACGAGCAATTTGCGAAGGATATTATTGTTGAAGAAAATCCAAATGAAAAGAAGGGGTCCCCACACGAAAATACATGTATATTCTACGTATTATTTGCTAATTAAATAATAATATGTAAGAGCTCCACTGTTGAAGAAATCAGATGTGTTAGGGGAAAATATATATATATATACTTTTGTTAATTTTCGCTCGTGTGAACTTTTTTTTTGCGATCCGTGGTTTTACTTATATTTACTGTGATAAAGACGTCGTTGTCGTCGTCTCTCCACGTCTTGGAGATAAGGTGCTGACAGGAGTGTAGTCGAGTCGAGTCTCCTACTTCTTCTACAACTCTTCTAATCACTTTTTCCTCCTGGTATCTTGAGCCAAGATCAAGGAAGAAAAAAAAGAAAGCCGCTAACATCAATTTCTAATCAAAAAACTCAAAACAAGCCAAGATAACAATAATAAATATCCCGATTGTACCTAAAACTGAAAAAGAAATAGTGTGATAGTCGTTCGTTGTGTGTGAGAGAGAGAGATTGTTTTGTTATTACGTTCGAATTTATACGACTGTGATTCCACTCCACGTGATGATGATGATGATGAAATAATGAACAAAGGATTTTATACCCAGTTGAGCTGAAGTATAAATAAAAAACAGTAAAGAGTTGAACTTGAGAAAAGGATAATAAGTATTTTATTATATACCTTTACTAATTCACACCTGAACTTTAGTACCTGAGCTACTACCCGAGAGCAAGTTGACTGGCTCATCTGCATTTTTCGCTCGTTGAAGAAGCCACATCGTTCCAGTTTCTTTGTTTTCTTTTACATTTTATTCACCGGAGGACGAGTGCACTGGAGCAGTGCACGAACAACATTGGCAAAAATGCTGCAAGCCGTGAATTGGAGTGAGAAACTGGGTCAGATATTTGGTGGTCATCGGGGGCGAGTGCTTCGAATCCTCATACTGTTCCTATGTGCCTTGGCCGTCCTGGTTGGGGTGTATCGAGCCAGATCGGCGAGACTGGAGAAGGAGAAGTTGAGACGGGAGAAGCCCCTACTGAAAATGTAAGTGACGAACTTTGTTTTTTTTTCTTGCCTTCTTCTCCATATGCATATATAAAAAGTTGGTGTTGGTCGTAGCACGACTTGGCAGGTCGGGTTTTGCGTAACACTTTTTTTCGCTCTCCTCGTCCTCGCCCTTATCTCCCACATCATCTCTGACAAGAAGGGAGTATGAACTAGTCAGAAGGATGATTGCACTAGAAGACAGAATCCATATTCAATTTCTCTAATGCACCTGTCTCGCTCGAGATTCTCTCCTCTTTCGCTTTCAGGGATTTCAATCTTCGCTTCGCCTACCGATAATACAGTCGCAGTCGGCTGTCAGGACGGTTGATATACGATGGAGATGATAATTTTTCTCATGCTCACCTCCATCCACTCCTCATATATCACATCACCTTACAATTGACACATTTCAGCTGAGAGCAGCACTATATAGTCAACAGCCAGCACAACGTTGCACCACAACACATCCAATAAGCATAATACTATATAAAATGTAAGCAGGGCAAGATTACGATAATGACTCATGTGAAACGGGCAAAGAGGGGAATAGTGCATTTTTGCATATTACCATTTTCTACTTCGTCTACATCGTATCGTCGTCGTGTCAGCTTCATAGCTATTAGAAATGGAAATGAAATTAGATCACCTTAGGTGGACGACGACACGTCTCTCTCACATTTATTACTAGACTAGGTACTCCACCACCACCAACAACAATAATTGTAAATAGCCAACTATATATCTACATAATTTTCCCTCGAGTGATTTCAAAGAAGAAGAAGAATGCAAGGCAAGTAATAGTAATGTACACTTTTAAGATATTGCAGGGCTGCAAGTTGTGTTTTTATTGTTTTGAAGTTGCATAAAAGCGGAACAAAGAAAGTAAACCATTTTATCTTTGAGCTTGAGTATTGTGCCATTTTGCATGTAGTTGCCGTTACATTTTATTTTAGTAGTGCATTATACATTAAGAAGGCACTGATTTGTGATGGGGATGATGACGATGAGCACTAAATAAAACACTCCCCGTGCGTAACTCACAATGCTACACACACATCTGGCTAATAATAATGGAATCGACTTACCTATTCTGATGATATGAGATGTTATACACTGCCCGGAATGTTTTGACGGCGATAAGTCTGTGAAATGAGCGTAATTGCGATTTTATCGCTGTACACAGCCGTAGTCGTCGTCGTTGCTCTTATTTTTCAAAAAGTGTGGGAGACCGGTTGTGTGCGGGGTGAAAATGAAATTTAAGGTGCAGGGATAACTTTAAAAAAAAAATAAATAAATCAGTTCAAGGGGTTGTGTGATGGTGATGCTAATGTTTTTCAAAGTGCAAGTGTGTAGGCCTCGGAGGCTTCCTCAATTTACCACAGGAAAAGTCTTGTAGTTTTAAAAACCCATATAATAATTGAAATGATGATGATGATACGAGAGAATTACCTACATCCACTCGGTCTGTAAACTTGGTCACGCCGACAAGTCTTTAAAAATCGCTTGGGGGATGGGATGTGCAATGCAAAATGCAATGCGTCCTCCTGTGCCATTCACACAATCAATGTGTGTTACGCACTCGGCAACAATAATAATAACACTTTTTGAATGGGGGACTGGCTTGGCTGAAGAGGATTATTTGTAAGATTTGAGCGAGTCGACGACGCGTTTTTACCCAAAAATTACAGCCAAATCTTTATATAAGTGTTCATCTAATTGTATTTCAGACTGAGAGACAGCAGACATTTCAGGCTTGTGTCTTACAGAGATTTACTCACCTTTTGCTTTGTGCTTTGCTAGCTAGGAAGCAGAAAATAACTGAGTCACTCACTGAAACAATTAGGTTATCGTATGACGTCAGGAGTGGAAACACGTGTAGCGTTTAACTCCCATATCCACACTGTACAGCATGTTCCTTTTTGACAAGTTTAAAGTAGCAATTTTGGAAATTTTCATTAAGGGTTTAGGTTGTTGCCTAATAACTTGGCGTGTGCGTACCTACCTATAGCTAGAGCTTTAAATGATTGGTTTTTAATGAGCCATGACATTCAACACAGCAAAATGTCCAGCATTTTACATTCCCATCCCATCCATCATTCATCATCATCATCATCATCCATCCGTCATTCTCGATCCCATCTGATCGAGGCTACTTATTTCAGTTATTGTTTACCGATGCGATCACCTACATAAAATCAATAAATGTTTAGCAGTTAATTGCAGAGCCGTTTAGCCAGGGCCAACTGAAGTTCTAGGTCCCAGCTCATTTGGCGATTGTCATAGACTTTTCCATTCATTACGCAGCAGAGAACGGTATTATTTCTTCCATCAGCAGAGATCGGGTACTCTATTGTCATTCAGATATGCCGGCAACCACACTTTCTATAACCTCCTGTCAACCTCCTCCTCCTCAAGTAGGAGACGAAACATGATTTATTTTCATTTGCCGATATCATCAGCGTGATCAGCATCACACACACACACAACTCATCACATATGACATTATCAAACAGTAGGTTTGAGATTTCAAGTTCACGCAAATGTCAAAAAATAATACTGAAGCGACCCACACCCACAAAGAAAGTATAATATTAACATGGAATGGATGATTGTGGATTGCGTAGAGAGAGAGAGAGAGAGATGAAATGTGGTTTGCCTGTCGTTTTTTGTCGAAAGGGAAAAACAGCCACTTAGGAACAGAGGAAATCACTGTAATTTCGCTCTGCTAATAAACAAGTTGCGACTAGAAAAGGGTTGACAATTGAGATGAAATCCTTCGGTTAATGACAGCCAGCGTTTATTGTGACTACTGGTTTCCACAGTTGAGTAATGTAATGACAGTCTCTCGAGTGTGCAGCAATAACTCATAAAGGGCTAGCAATTGTGCATTATGTAAATTACAGAGGTTGCTAATTAATGACAAATTCAAGGGTCGCACTGACTGACTGAGGCAGGTGCCCTAAAGCAATACTACATCACTTTGAACACCTAAAAGACCTAAACGGTTATAACATAACAACTTAAAATTTTGATTTTCATATACGCACATTGTATTGGTCGCAGCACGCACTTATTACGCATACTGATTATTGAAGTGAGGAGTGCTCACGCACTTGGAGATCATCAGGACATCAGATGATGTGACACAGCTGGAGGCAAAAATTTTCCAATGCTCAGCCAGTGTACACAGCTAATAAATAAATTTTGCAAATTCTAATTCTTATTAAATTTCGTGACTATCGAGTTTCCTCGCTGAGCCGTGTATATATACTCGTACTAGTCATTGAACTTGACCCTCAAAAGAAGGAAATTGGTGCGAAAAAACACTCTCTCTAGGACATCCATTTCAAGTTACCTGAAAACGATAATAATAAATCAAAAGGAAGCCTCTGATTACCGGAGGAGGTTCCTGTTTACATCTTATGTAATCAATTATATACATCATTTTTTCACTCGTGTTTCGCCATCTGGCTGCCCACTCGCTGCGCGCAAGCTTTTTTGTTCTCAAAATCGTCAAGATCAGCAGAACAAGTTGCGTACACGCACTTACGCATTTACCTTACCACACACTTCCTCCCGTCCGCATCCACTGACTGTGCGTAATCGTTGTCGTTTTTACCTTATTATTATAATTTTTTTTCGTAAAACATGCAGAAACAGCCTGTTATTATGCCTCGTACGGCGTGATACTAGCCTTGATAAAAAAAAGATTATCGTTTTGGGGAGCTCAAATGACCGCTAAATTGTGCGGTCATAGTCATATTATACGAGGAGGGAGAAACAGACAACAAAAAATCAATTACTGGAAGTCCACGTCGTCGTTCTCTGGGTGTAATTGTATGCGTGTCCAAAAAAAGGAATTATTTTATCAGAGTCGTGCTCTGAGCAGCCTTTCGTTCGTGGGACGAAGGCTCCCCCAACGCAACTCTGAAATAATTGTATCACTCATACTCACTCAATTGACTCAATACCAGACCAGATTGTCATTCATGTCATTTCCCTCTTGTTTTATTCGCCTATTTAATCGCCTCGTATTTGTTATTGATTGATTAGAGGAGCGTAGGTATTCATGAATCTATAGAAATTTGCGTAATTATCTAGGGCGAGTGGACGCAGAACAAGATAAAATGTCAAAAGATTTTGACTTATTAAGAAGCTCACCTCACCTCAGAACGTCGCTTCGCTGTTGCTAGCTACCCCTGAGACCACTTTTTTCGCTGATACAAAAGCCACTATCTCAACCTAAAAAACGAGAGTATGCTAATTTGGAGGCACAACTGAAAAGAAAAAGAGGAGCAAACCAGAATGGTAGTTTATCTTGTTCGCCGGAGGACTCCCCAACGCGAGTGAACTAATCCATTAAAGTTGCTTAAATCAGCTCATTAAAAAATTCTGCTGTGCGTAGCCCTTGATCTTGAATCCTTTTTACTGGAAGCCGTGACTTGACTTTGGGTGTCGCTCGCTCCTCGTCAACATTTTTACGACAACTGACATTTGCGAATATAAATATACCTACTTACCTCTAATATGTATGTATATAGCAAAACAGCCTAAACTTTAAGCCCACCAAAAACTGCGATTGTCAATGTCTTCCATCCATTTTTTTAAATACCGGTTGCCGCTAATGAGCCATTGTGGATGAG
>JAANSN010004527.1:0-14803 GCA_036850665.1 Dicranocentrus wangi | reverse complement strand
GGAACGTGAAGAAAAGCCTACTTGAGAGGCTGTTAGAATACCCCAGAACGACTGTTATCTCTGTATTATTGCGGTTGTGAGAAAGGATTATCGGTATTAACACACTTATTAAAAACGAGATTTACACTGGTGACTAGCAGCTCTAGCTATCTGCTGATCCAAAATTGCAGCAACCCAGACTGATGCGTGTTTTCAGGTTGAGTGAAGCAAGTCCGTATATACGCATGTGGACTTACTTGGATTCAATGTTACATTGGTCTCTGGTTTGTCTAATATCTGCAGTAATACAAGGCCAATGCATAGACCGTGAGATCCGCAAGTCCGCAATCTTCATGTGCTTCTTCCGTATTACAGTGGCAAGTGGCAACTGGAAATTCTGTAGCAAAAAAACAGACTTCCACTTCACTCCACTTTTGTAATATACATACATATACCCACACCACACTATGTCCGTACCTTATACACGTATTAATATTACTCTATTAAGAGTTTTGGTCTGGATTTCAAGAAACCTGTTATGCCGTAAAATCAAGAAATGAAAAAGCTAGGTTGAAGGTTTGGATTTGGAAATCACACAACTTTGCATTATACGAACGTGGTGCTGGTATGCTCTTAAACGTACTGCACTATTCCATCCACCATGAACGAATGAGCGAAAGAACAATGCAAATAACATGCAATCTCAATACAATCGTCGTCGTGTCTTTTATTTTGTGTGTTTACAGAAGAGAATGAATTGCTTTCGGGAACGCTATGAGTGAATAATAGCACATCTTGCTAAAGTACCTTCATCTACATTGCGGTCCTGTATATTTATAACCTTCTTTCCCAAGAAACAATTCCAATTCCAAACCAAAGCTGCTTTCGCACGGTGTTGACAGTTAAATGACAATTTTATATACAACAGGACAGAAGCGTCTTTACATGGATCATCTTTGTTATGCTTATGATTTCCTCTTCCAGGAAACCCATTTTCCTCTTATCGCTTCCATTAAAAACAGGCAATTAGCGGCGCCACAATTCTAAGTCTAAACATGAAACAATAATAATTCCTTTTTCCAAACTCTGAACATGATTCTGTGGAAATGGCGCTGTACGTGTTAATACAAGGATATTATATTCCGGGTGCTGAAAAAATGTATAAAGAAAATGTCGCTAAAACGAAGTACCTATGTCATCTTGAGTGCCATGTTAGAAGCAAAGTCTTTATAAGGACAAACTATGACACTACTAAAATTCAAGAAACCTCACAAATGGGAATAATGCAGGTTTAGTTTTCACACGGAATATTCCTAAGACTAATATACATATATGCCAGATTTTGACTAACAATATGAAAATGCAAACGGGGCTTCCTTTCCCCTCCCCTTATGAATTCATATCACTAATCACTATGCACATGAAGTTGGTGAATGCCAAAAGTTTAGATGGAATATTGTATGCTGCATAATGACTAGATTTTTGTCCTGATTGTCAATGTAAAGTTTAAATGTTTTATTGATTTTCGTCTCTTTTTGGTGTAGCGAGTTATCTTTGTTCACATAAACTATAACATCACGCGGAGAGTGAGAAAAATAAAAGTGATTACTTTTAACCGGTAAAGTAATACATACATGTTACGCATCTTAAACAACACCAAATCACTCTAATACCTAAAGCTATTATTAAAGCTAATGCAAATACATAACGATATCCGAGTTCGAGTTTGTAGAAATTCCTTAAGCATAATTAACACGAATGGATTTTCCATTTCATAAATAAATAAAGCTATGGTGGGGGGTGGGAGAGGATTATACTAATGTACACATTTGGGTTGACAAGCTTTTCAGTCGCATCATACGCCGCCGTACTCAATGAGCTAGAAAGCATTTTGACAATTATTGTTTAGACTAACTGCGGCAATCATAACAAGCATATTATTTTACAATCTAAAACCTACATCATCCGAAACACATATGACACCACTTGATACCTAACCCCTGAGTGATGTCGGAAGGGCGAAGAAACAGTTACAAAGGTTTTGACATTCTTTTTACTTCTATTTACAGTAATCTTTTCGAAACAACAAAACCCTAATGCTATCGTAAGGATTAACGCTATCAGGAAGATGTGAGCGTAAAAATGGTATAAAAACTACATGCGAGCGAATATATAGATACAAGAGGCGGCAAGTGATATGAGTAATGCATATTTTTGGTAATCATAAGTACAGTGACGTGTGACATAATATATATGTTAACTTAAACAGCTTTGGAGTAGACGACATTAGGAATGGTTCCAGTTGGAATTACAGTCTGTTTTCCAACATCACGAACTGTCTTAGCACCTCTCTCGAATCCACTCCTGTCCAGAAACATTTTGACATTTAATTTATACTCTTCTGGATATCTTCTCATGTGTCCAACATGTGCAGTATTATTCCAAGTTTTCAAATTGCAGTTAATTCCCTCAGCCCCCCAAATTCCCTGAATGTCTTTTATTACATCGATTGTGCTAATCTGATCAATCTCTGAGGCAAGGAAAAGTGCTGGGGCCTTTAGCGGCTTGTTGTAGAAATATTCGTGCGCCTCGTCATAATAGTTTGTAGCTATTTTCCGGAAAGTCCTCAAATGGAAGTCGATATAACCTTGCATGGCCTTTTGTAAAAAGGGTGAGTTGATAAAGACAGATTTTGACACTCCGATACTGACTCCATTCACGTCAACAACGGAATCCCAGATTTGAGCTGCCATGGTCTTCATCAGGTCTTGACATTTCCCAGTGGGGTCGTTATGCATGTATTTTAGCATTTGTGCAAATACGTAACCTGCAACAGTGTAATGAACATAACCATATAATAATAATATGTAATATTAGAACTACATAATAATGATATGATAATATATATTCATATGTGTATACGAACCTGCAACTGAGAAGCCATGAATCACCTTTTTCTCATGATCGCTAGACAGCAACACTGGAAGAATCTCTGTTCTGATGATGGGATCAATGCTGGCAGGAAGCAGAAGCTGCCATGGCGTGATCCTGACAGTGAGGACATCGAAACCTTGATCCATATAGAATTTAGTGTACTTATTGACTGCGTTATTCTTTGCCATCAGCCAGCATATGAGCACGGTCAGGGGTCGGCCTTCGCTGGAGTACTCGGAAAGATTGGGTCGACTCCTTAAGTGCTTCGTAGACCCATTCGTCATAAATGCCACAGTTGGCGTTAGCTGCTTGGTTGAGAAATTCTTGGCAAGTTGATAATTTGCCAGACCAAGTCCACGAGTGGCAATTGTGGGTCTCAGCAATGTTTTGGCCGTTGGGACCAGGAACATCATCATACTCTTCGACATGGTGAACAACTCTCTGGAATGATTAAACATAAAGGATTATGATGAGCATTAATATTCTTTTATCTAAACATTGCTTAATCGTAAAGAGGGGTCGACGCTCCGGACGCGCTTACAATAATTGTAGGATTATTCTGTCTACAGTAAAGACTTGGTAATGAGGAAAATGTACCTATGTTCTATATCTGCCTGTCAAATTCAGCTTTGGACTGCTACAATTTATCGTTTTCAATAAAACGTTTGTAAGACTGATTTGCCTGAGTGTCATCACAAAAGCGAATCAAATCCCTTTTTGAAATGTATTACGTATGCAGTAATTTTCGATCGTGAATTTAATGCTGACAGCATTTTAAGGCCGTCGAAACTGAAAATCGAGTAGCGTGCTCCACTCGCAATCAGCATTAGACTAAATTACGACTTACGATTTGAAAGGATCGTACGCGCAGCAGTAAGTAATTCATACAGCATAATCATAACATCAGTGGTCAGTGGTAGTAAATGCTTAAGGATAATAGAAGACAGCTAGCATAGGATTTCCATGTAAACAACCTTCTCAATTCTCAGGTAATGATTATACGCAGCCGCAGTGAGTGGCACACGCACCACGCCACACAGAACGGAGAAACTTTTCTGCGTTTTTGATTGGCATAAAAAGTAGGAGTATACATTCGCAAAAAAATATCTGTGGAAGCTGTCTGTGGAAACTTAACTTGAACTACCAAATATGAATGACGACCTACGGCTTGTTTACTTTTAATACATACCTACTCACAATCAGTCAGCACAGATTCCACTTGGATGCTTCCCCTACCCATTATTATTATTACCCAGCCGTTTATTTACCACGTTACAACTGCCATCATTTACATAAACATTCATTCCCCTTTATGAATGGTCACCATTCTAACGTGCGATGGTGGCGTGACTAGATTAGTCCTTATGTTGCGCAATTTTTCATTTCATGGAGTTGATTATAGGGAACAATATAGTTTACTGTTGCATTTACAAAATTTGAATGAATGTGACATGTCCTATAAGCATGACTAGCATGAGTTGTACTTAAAAATTCACTTGGTTTACTTGGTCTTTTGATTTACCTTGTAAGCCTACGTGATATTTACGATTTTTCGAGAACGAAATGAATGAATGAAACTGTATAATGCCCGTAGGCGTACCAAAAACCAATGATGGTCACTGTGGTCAGACTCCGATAATCTTTCGCGATAAAGATGTAAAACATAAAACGTAATTTAACCTTATTTTCGTTATAAAGAAACGTGGCTTGCAAATTTGAGATGATAACAACAACCGTCCATTGAAATGGAAGTACACATGGACAGCAGTAAAATTGTCTATTCAAACTCTCCTGATTTATAACTTACTAAATCTTTCTGGCAGATGACTTTTGGAAAGTTTTTATAACTTCCTCAATGCAAAAATCCTGTGTAACGAACGATTTAATTCAATTTAGATTAAAATTAAGTCAACTGTCTCAATCTTCGATCGTTGAACCTATCGATGTCAGGCTTGTATATTTGCTTGCACAACACATGTACCTTTGGTTTGCTCTATTTTTGCATTGTTTCATTGAAAACCCAATAATTACCCGAGCTACATAGCCTACATAGGTATACCCATTTCTACAGAAAGCCACTTTATAACCTTACAATCTGCAATTTCCCTTTTCTACGGTTGCGGTCGTACCATACAACAAAGGATCGTACGATCCTCGTACGGCGCTCTGCAATTGGCTGAGAAAACCAAAAGACTCTGCTATTATAATATATATCTAGAAAATTGTTATACATCAGGTTCATTTACGAGTTGGTGTGGTACTTGGTACTATACAGCCAGAGAGTGAGGCTACCCTCTTTATAAAACTTGCACAGTTATTCCTTGCAGTAGCTCAATGTGTATGTGAGTGAACACGAAAAGTCGGGTTAGCTTTGATCGTTCAGTTGCAGTTTCAGAGACTGAAATCATGCTTCAGACTCATGTTCATTTTTTATGCTAATGTTAAAACTGAGGCTTTTATGGAAGTCAATTTCCCACGATGTTTTTGCCTACAAACTAGCGCAGTGCTGCTAGATGATGTAATGAATATGGCTATAATATTCCAGCCAATTAATAATGGACACGTAATACGTATATATATTTCTTTTCTGGAAAAAGTGAATGTTCTCTGGGATTTTCGAAAGTATATTCTTTGAAAACTATGAGCATATATATTATATAAACTGCACTATTGCTCACTGAACAGTTAAAGTTAAATCTAATCCAAATTAACCCAGCTTTTCCTGCCTTCATCATGCCCTCAGGAATTCTCAGAATGGTGCCAATATAATATATTTTAAAATAATTTTTTGTAAATAAATTACCGTCAAATTCGAATCGTCGTATTGAAACGAGTAAAATGACACTTCACAACGATGGTGTAATTAATTAGGTCAAACAAACTTTCCACATTTAACACTCACTAAACCAACTACGAGGAAGGATTTGCTAACGCTAGCTCCAGTTGGGAGACTCTGAGGAGCACTCTAACACACCTGCCCGGTTCCGAAGTCTTGGAATGAAAGCGGGTTGTTCTATACGAAGCAGACGGTTTATAAGGATGCACATTTTGCAGACTACCATATAAAACCATTTCTTGTCTGCGAAGACATTGCGAATATTGCGATATACCAGCAACATCAAAAACTTGGAAAGGATATAATATATATATGTATACGTGGATATGGTTTGACAGATACGTACACACATGTGCTCAAAAAGTTTCGAGTGAATTTTTGCAAAATTGCGAACATTGTTTGATCCACTATAATATGTACATACACGCTAAATAGGTAATCAAGGTATGTATCTACGTACGTATGTATCTTGTAAAACAAGAAAAAAATAGAATACTTCAATCTTCATGAAGTTGGCTTACTGTATATTATATGATTTGGTCGTACATAAAAAATGCCAACTCAGCCCTGCTCAGATTTTTATACATAAGTTGCATGTGGAGATTGCATGAATTTAAGGCGTTTTTGCTATTTCCAATTCTGAACCGCTTGTGTAGAGTGAGATATGATGTAATAGGAATGTGAAGTGCTTGCCCATATAGGTAGTTAGCTTCAAGTGTAGAACAAGTTGTTCACATATAAAAGCCTGGCATATTACCAATCCAAGGTTAGTTTCACTGGATTTCTGCGTGGATACCCGAGTGATGTTCATGTGCTCACATTTTACCTACATGAAGTGGTATATGCGCTAAGCAAAGGTCTGTCCCATGCCATGCAGCATCCAGAATGCCTAAGAAGCTTTTAGTGGAGCAGGCAGGTCATTCCCAAAATCCCAAACCGCCAGTGGCGTAACGGGTTCCACTCATTGGAAGTAAATGGAACAGTTGTTAATGATAAAAACTCTATTTTTAAGGGGAAAATCTAAGCTTATAATAATCAATTATTGAATTTATCACGCATTAAGGACTGACAATAGCGCGCATATGTACTATGTACATCTGTGAACTTGTGGTGGTGTTATGACTTGTGACAATAATATATGCAATTTCTTGGTGTAATGATTATCAAACTACATGCTTACAATTAAACAGAACAGAAAGGTCTAGTAGACACATTAGATCTGAATTTGAAATGCGTGCGCACAGTCGCAGAGCAAAGATTATATTGCGAAAGAAATAATTAAGGTTCAATGATACGAAGATTTCTTAAGAGTTGGCTGTAAGGATAAGGTATCATACCTAATTGTGTAAAAATTGTGCTAGCAAAAACTGCTTAATGAACATGCTCAAAGGAAAGGACAGACCCGGACGAGATATACAACTTTTCAAGATCGTTAAGAGAAAATGAGGGGAGCTAGTTGATTAGAGCATAATTTGAAAACCCTTTTATCAAGATTACTATTTCAATAGTTGTAAAGGTATTTTAACGAGGTATAACCTCAAAATATATAGCTGCAGGTGGTTGTGTCGAGACTGTTTTAACCTACGACAAAATAATTATCCTATAAGGTTTTAGTAGGTAAAAAGACATGTAAAAACTGCTTGGTACAAGACAACCGGTGAGAATACGCCACTGCTGTCAAACAGTGCAAAAAAGCTTGCAAAATTATGCAAAAGAAGAAGTCGGGGAAGCACGCTTTTAGTGTGTGAACATATAGGCATTGCCGTCCTACATGAATCATGTAGCATAGCGTTTCAGCATAGCAACAGAGAACAACGGCAATCGTCACTGCACCACCAGCATCCAGGCAGATTTGCCACAATGTGCCACTTATTCCTCAGTATAAAAGGAAATATGTAGAATATCATCTGGCTAAGTTCTGCTTCTGCACACATGAATAAAGATGCTTGTAATGTCAACTTGGGTATAACATGTATTTGGTCGGATACCTAGTTTCAACCTCCATATGACCGGAGCGTGCAAATTGTTCACGTGTTCTTCTCATGAGTAAAATCAATACATGTAGTGCTTCAACAACTGTCAAGCTGAGTCGGCGGTGTTGCACCGAGTATAGAGCATTCGATGATCTCACCATCCGACCTATCCTAAATAGAGCTCTTTCAAGCCTGGTGGTGGCGTGATTAACATGTGAAATCTACAAATTTACATTTAAGCTGTGTGCTTTACTGCTTGATACCACTCATCTCATCTCAGTATATTTACCTGTATTTTTGCCCTGTAAGCATGTAAATGTAAATTGATGCAAAAGTGACAAACAGCATGAACTAATGTTAACTGTCATTTCTTGTCACTTTTGATATGTACTTTTCGCACACGTGTGGAAAACAAAATTTGACCGCGTCGTAACGTGATAAACGTGGAAATGGTCTTTTTAGTGGACACTTGAAGCTTGAAAACGTACATTTCTGTAACAAAAATACTTGAATACAACTGTTGACAGATTTACATGCGTGCAAATCGTGGTTTTTCCAACAAGATACACAGGGAAATGAAACCAACGTCGAGAAGTGTTTGCTTGACCTAGTCTATTTAGGATGCGAGCAGTCCAAGCAGATAGAAACGGACAAAGGATTCCAGAAAGTTGAGACTAATAAGGCAAAAAATACAAAACGAATAAAACACAGAATACGAAATCAACTGAAGACTCTGCTATTTACCTACTGCTTGTTGTGGGAAATGCGCATATTTCTCGTCAGAAACAATTATCAGTATCCCTACAGTTTTGTGACAGCGTGTAATTCTACTAAAAGTCATTTCCTTGTGTAATACTTTCCAGGTTTCAAATGCTACTATAGATTCCTGCTGCTGCTACTAAATCTGATGCATCGCTAAGTTAGTATGAACTTACTGATGCTACCCAGTTAGTTTGTCACTCTGAGACAAAGACGACTGAAAGCTTTCATATTAGCATCTTTGCTTTTTATACTCTTCCAACACCTTCATGAGGCACGACTATAACATACTACATGGCACAAAGTAAATCCACTCCAGTTATTTTTGTCGTTCCTCGATGAGGTTGAGTGTTTTTGGCTGTTTCACCGAATGGTAGTGGCAGTGGCACGGTAGCTGAATCCCATTCCACACTTTCCTAACATCTCGGTGGTCTGATGAAACTTGATGCGGTAAAAAGCATCGTACATTCCAGAAACTCATAATGATCATTTGATGTGATATCACATAATGTAAGAAGCATAATATCCTCATTAATCCCTACCGTCTGAAGTCTACCACTAACTTTAGCATTTCTAAATCTAGTCCTCGAGAAATGGCACCAATTTGTACGATAAGCACAAAACCAATATAAACTCACCAATTCTAATTCTGACGACGAATCTCAAATGATCCTGTCTGTTAGCTTGATAATGACTGTGGTAACTCTAACTAAATATTTGCATAGCTTACACGGGTATAGTTTGCGTGAAGAATTAAAGCACAGCATAGCACGCGTTATAAATGCTTATAGCATTCCCACAAAATAACTTTCAGCTATAAACTTAAGGTTGTTTTGCGCGTTGTTTTTTTTAGGTTATCCTAGGAGTTAGGTCATGGCCACGAGGGATTCCCTAATAATTACACACTTTAAATTACGCACTTCAGCCATTTGACATTTGAATGTTATCAATATGTGTCATACGGAGGACGCCGTCCGCATTGGTGACACATTTTCACAAACAATGGTAAATAGAAATAACCGTAATATTGGTACTTAGGGTATGTATGGAATCCACCCCACTTGTCCTAAACCAAACTCACGCAACACTGGCGATGGCGATATTGATGAACTTTACTCATCTGCGTAATACCGTACCTATATAACTGCCCCAAGTTCGAAACAATACCACACTGTCAAGTAACTTTCTACGTAATACTTACGGTCCATTCAATTCTCCCATCATTTGTATTCTTCCTTTTTGCATTTCCAAACCAAAAGTCCGAATCTACCAGATATTGAAAACAAAATCATGAAGGTTAAGGTTAACCCCGGAGATTTAGTTCGAGTGGTGGCACCTGCGTGGAAGGGAGAGCAAGAAAACTTGCAGTTGATAAAGGAGTACATTGAGTCACTGGGTCTTGTTGCTGAAATAACGGAAAATATTTACAATCAAGACGATCCGTTATACTCTAACACGGACGAGTTTCGTGGACAAGATTTGGTGTCTGCCATAACAAACGACAATTGTAAAGTGATATGGTGCATTCGCGGGGGTTCAGGTGCGACAAAACTACTCCGCTATTTGGATGAGCACTTACCTGCAGAACCACCTACGCCCAAGTTGCTAATCGGTTACAGCGAGATAACCTTTTTGCATTTATACCTTCAGAAACGTTACGGTTGGGAAACTTTGCAGGGAGCCATGTTTGTTTCAGAATTTTGTAACTTGTTTTTAATGATAATTTAAGAATAATGGATAAGATGACTAATGTTTTCTATTTTAGGCTCGAGGCGATTGTGGATGGTACATATGACCAATCGTCCGAAAGCGTTGCTTCCCTTGTGAGCATTATGTTCAATCGATTACTTGTGATGTGCTACCCAGAAATGAAGCGATTAGACGCTGGGCCACCTCTTGAAGCATCTATAACGGCACCCATCTTGGGCGGCAATTTAACAATTACCGAGACGAGTATAGGAACTTCTGTGGCAAATTATTCAGGATAACAGCATTCTGTTCTTTGAAGATATCTGGGTAGATGCGTCCTTCATCGAGCGAAAACTGGAGCATTTGAGACAGGCTGGAATCCTCACGAACGTTAAGGCCATAATCTTTGGAGACTTTACTGATACAGATAGTCAAGACTTGGTGGACTATGTGTTGGATCGTTTTGCAAAAGATCCAGATACTCAAATGCCAGTTTTCCGTTTACGTGGAATAGGCCATGAACCGGTTAATTTGCCACTTCCACTAAATACGCAAGCGGAAATAAGGTTTTTGCAGCCACAAGGAATTTATCAACTTTGCGATTCTTCACCAGATACGTAGGCTAGAAAACAATTTCGGGATGACATGAAATTATCTAATACTTTTAATTCAATCTACAATATTTTACTGGTTATGTTCTGTCTGCCTACATTTTGTCTACCGTAAATAACTTTAGGCCTGAAAGGAAATGTATGCTGTACAGCAAATACCATGTATATGTGTAAAAACAGAATAAAAAGTTGCATTACCTATGCATATCAATCATATCATGATGAACAAATATCTAAATCATGAATTCTGTAATTTGAGAATGCGACCGACGTAGATTATCGAAGTTTAAGTTCACATTGAATGCAATTGGAAATGCTGGAGATTGCGCCATTTGACAAAATAAATAGGTATTCCAAGTTGAATATTGCGTTGAACAAACATACTATAAAATTGTCACCTTTGCGAAGATACCTTGAGATATGTAATTCAGTTTAGCATTCATTTGCCAGTACCTTCTAACTGTTGAAAAGTAATTTATCCCTGGAGCCACTGGTGGAGGTAGGAAACACAAATGCTTATATGGAATCCCAGGGGTCATTGCATCTTTCACAATACTCATTACGTTTATACTCATGGATCATTCAGAGACTCTTTAAGTGCTCATTCAAATATGCCATTGTCCTCATGTAAAGCACTCTCTCCATGTTCTGTTGTTTAAACAATTAGTGTTGATATTTATCGTTAGTACATGCAATGTAAGCTTCTCAATAAAGTCTAAACTAAACTAAAAATTGAAATGTTTTACCACTGACTGGAAATAAAGGGTAAACATTATGCCGCTGATTACAACGTAATATGTCGTTTGTGAAATGAGTGTGCGTAATAATGTAATGCGTTTATGCGCAGATGGGGACATACTTGATGTAATTAACCTATTTTAATAGTTATTCTGGTTCTGATAGGCCCATACGTACTAACCTATATATATTATTGTAGCACAAACATTCCGCAATTGTCACTACTACATATAAATACGGGTTTTGACGTTTTACGTGATAGTTGTAACCCGCCATCGCCTGTACCAGGAATGTTTGTGCTTTAAGACACGAGTCAGTATAAACCATCCAACTTGCATTGTTTTCTCTTCGTGCCAAAATCATGGAAAATATCAAGGTAAATCCAGGAGACCTCGTTCGAATCGTAGCTCCTGCAGGAAAAGGCTCTGCACAGTAATCTATCAAGGATACAAGCGTATGTAGAGTCGCTGGACCTTGAGGCTAGAATTACTGAAAACATTTATGACCCAGACGAACCTTTCTACTCCAATTCTGACGAATTTCGAGCATCAGACCTAATATCAGCGTTACTGGACGATGACTGTAAAGTGATATGGTGTATCCGTGGAGGAGCTGGATGCAACAGGCTCATCGAGTTATTGGAAGAGCGACTTCCAGCAGAACCACCTTCGCCAAAACTATTTATTGGATACAGTGATATTACCGTTTTGCATCTTTACCTTCAGAAGAAATATGAAAATACAATTTACACCATACACGGGGCTATGTGAGTTTTGATTACGTCCTAATTAATTAAACCATAGCAGGTCCGACCGAACACTTTGTAAAAATTAGTTTTATGTATGCATTAATTTCAGGCTCGAAGCAATTGCCACTGGATCATACGATCCGTCGTCAGAAAGCGTTGTGTCTCTCATTGGCCTAATTTTCAACAGTTTGACATCAATTTGCTATCCAACACTAACACGCCTAGATTCGGGGCCCCCTTTAGAAGAATCGATTATAGGACCCATCATTGGAGGAAACCTAACCCTTATTGAAGCCAGTATTGCAACATCATGGGAAATCGTACCAGACGGGAAAATATTGTTTATTGAAGATACAGGTGTGCCCGCCTATTCTCTTGAGAGGAGTTTGGTTCATTTGAAACAAGTTGGGATTTTCAATAATGCAAAAGCAGTTATTTTTGGAGATTTCACAAGTGCCGATAGTCAGCAACTAATTCGCTTTGCACAGCAAAGATTTGCCGACGATCCAGACATCCTGTGTCCCGTATTTATAGTACAAGGTATCGGGCATGGAAGTGTAAACATTCCGTTGCCGTTAAATACAGAGGGTGAAATAAAGCTCGTACAACCTCAGGGAACCTATCAGTTATGCGATTTTGCCCAGGAGGGGAATAAGGTAATCGCTTAGAAAAATTAATATTTATGTAATATAGTTTATAGGATTTGCGATTTATGTACTTCAGCATATTATATATATATAGGTTTGCTTCAAAACATAAATATACTATGTAGCTCTGCGCCTTACAATTACAATAAACAACATCACATTGTGTCAATTTCAAAATGTCAAATACATATAAATAAAAGCAAAAGCTTACTGCTGTAAACCAAACAGAAACTGTTAAAAAATTACGTAGGATTATGTAACCCTAATCTCCAGGTGACTGATCTGATGATATGAGCTTTTTTACGAAGTCATCAAAGATAACTAGCTCTGATTCAAATGTTTTCAAATCTTCATCAGTGATGAGGTTTCCTGATTCATCGCCTGATGGGTTTGATGGTAGACTTTCTAGAGAAACGGGGGCCTGCTGAACCTCTTGAAAAAACTGGATAGGATCTGAGCTATCGACAGTTCCAGAGGATGAACTTCCACCTCCTGCAAAAGGTAGCGCTTTCTGAAATGAACAAGTGATAAAACGCTCTAGCATAAACTATATACATTTTTTTACTGTCTAACCCTTAAAATCGACCAACTGATAATGTGGGTACCCTTACCAAATCAACTAAAACAAAATCGTTGCTGGATTCATCCTGCTCAGTCACAAGTGCAACAGTCTCTTCATTAGTCAAAGTCTTGGAATTCTGGTCAGCAGCCGATCCTAAAGTTAGCTCTATTTCCCTTTGTTGCTGGTGCGCTCTTTGAAGCATCATCGACTTTTTCAATAAACTCCCTAAAGGCATATCGTCTAGGTCTGCCTCTTCGTCGATTGGACTAAACAATGTTGCATCATCGACAAAGGCTGCAGCTAAATGCTTCTTGGTCGTTGTTACCGGAGATGACGAAGGGCTACCCCCATAAGGGCTTCCAGGTACAAGCGGCTTGATGTTTTCTCTCCCAAATGTTACTGGGGTACTTCGATTTCTTTGTCTTCCTAAACCTCTTTGTCCCGGGCTATAAATATGCAGGCTTAGTTAGAACTGATAAAAACAGTAATGTTACGTTGATAAATTAATTTGCTCATTGCTGTATGTCGAGTTATCTCCAATACCTATCCAAAGGAGTATTTTCAATGGCATAATGGTCTGATTTAATCATCAGTTTATTACTGAACTGGCAACCACCCTGACTAAAATTTGAAGATAGTTCCATCTTGGTACGATATGCTAGTTCTAATGAGAGTGTTCCGTACGGCGTGGTAACCTGCGTAAAGGAATTTTCAGACGTTAGTTGTTAGCTTAGAACGTAATATTTAAAAAAAAAAACAGATTTAGAGTAAGCACAAACCTTTCCAAGTTGGTTGAATTTATAGCCGTTTCCTAGAACACTTCCATAATCTATATACTCCTGCAGCATGCCAGTATCTGAAATGTCTTTGGGAGGTGAAGAAGCTCCTTGGGTAAAATCCCTAATTTTCGGCTTAAAGAAACCAGTGCGGTCTCCTTTAAACAGGGATATTGCAGAGAAGACATTATAGTATAACCTGAATTCATCATCTTCGCTCACACTTAACTTCCTACTGAGTTTATACGCTGGCAAACTTCTTGTTACGCACAAAAGACTTTTCAATAGTAAACTCATTCGATTGTAAACATTGTAAATGACGCGTGATGAGTTGGTTGGGCTTGAATCTGATCCTCTGTCGTAAAGAATTGACCAAAGTTCTAACACAAGTTTTGTATTCGGATCCGTTACAGACTGGAGGCTTATTTCGATTACAATAGGAATTTCACTGGATTGGCTCTTCAAAACTTCCTTGGTTTGATCCAGTACTTCTAGATTGTCCTCAATGTTCAGGTTAAACTGGAATAAATCAAAGAAAGAAAAATAAGATT
>JAANSN010004526.1:0-14807 GCA_036850665.1 Dicranocentrus wangi | reverse complement strand
GTAATTGTGCATGCATGAAAGGCAAGGCATTTTTAGAGTTTGTAAGAAGGAGCTGCATCGATTTGCTATTACAATAACAAATAGTGCCCTTTCTATAATTATCAAAATCAAATCACGTTGAATGCACTATAATAATTTTCATTTATTTAGCCAAAGAATGCTCGTAGAAGGTACACAATTTGTTTTTGAAAGAAATGCCATTTCTTTAAATCAGATTTGACCCATATTAAATGAAAGCAATTGCGAATGTCAGGAGGTAATTTTATTTTTCCGCATTTAATACTAAATTAAATTGCTTTCTAAAAAAATCTACGAGCCGCGTTGTACACCTTGTTAGTTAATTGGTTTCCGTATTTGCGTCCATCCTCAAACCTTTTACGTACAAGACAAGACGTAGTTGAAATAAAAATTACTTTTCCGCGTCTTGTCCTAGATTGAACAAGCTGATGGCTTTGTTTGTATAAATCTTATTAGGAAAACAATTACTGCTCATCGGCGGAACCCTTTCCGTTGCCTCCAGTATATATCATTACTTGTAACAACAATACTACTACTAGCAAACCCCTCACACAATATAATATAAAATAAATCCATATATGATAATATTACCTACTACCATTTGCGAATGTACCTACCCACCACCCACGTACCTAAGCCCATACATATGCCCATCCATCCACCCACATAAAAAAAACGACAAACGACCTGCCGTTCCGTTTTTTTTTTATTATTTTGTTTGCTTCCAGGCACAGAGGCGAAAGAAAAAGGGGTAGCATATATATACCTAGTCTATCATCCATCCAGACTTTGACTCTGTCTTGGCTCTCCTGTTTTTAGGACTGCGAAAAAACAAAAAGTAAATATTTACTCACGTAGTAGAAACTGGAAGCTTTTTAGTATGTAATACTAGCACCGCACAAGTACAAGCACAAACACAGTGTTGTTGAGCGAGATGAGATGGAGGAGAGGAGAGGTGAAGACCATCATGTCTTTTCTTTCCGTGCATTTTCCCCTTGTTTCCTCTTTCCCTCTCTCTCTCTCTCTCAAGATGGACTACTTTCGCACACAGTTGATTTAGTATTGAAGAGGGCGAGAGAAGTAAACATAATAACAGTCCCGGTTTTCCCTCAGACAAGGACAAGGAGAAGAAGACATAAGACAAGGCTGCTCCACCAACTCTGATGGCATTCGCAAGACAAAAAAAAGAAAGAAAGAAAGAAAGTGGAATGAGAAACTTGAAAATTTTCCTCATCACCATTTCCTCCTCCTCCTCCTCCTTCATTTTCTGATGGAATGGGACTGTTTAGTCTTGGAAAAACAACTAGGGGATACACACATACACACACCCACACATACAGCTTTCTCCAGAAAGAAAGACTCGGCGCAAGAAACTAATGAAATGATAATAAAATAATAAAACTATGTAATCCTGTAGATCATCCGTTAGAATCTCATCTTGTTGATTTTACATTTAGCCCAGAAAAGGAAATAATAATAGAAACGTTGATAGAATGAGGGGCTCTAACTTGAGGGGAATGAGCAGCAGCAGGTCAACAAAATCTCGGACGAGTTTTAAATTAAGATGGAGAAAGCGACGAGTTGGTCCAAACTCTGATTTGAAATGATATAATATGATAAACTGGAAGCATATGTCTTGAAACAATTGGAAGCATTACTTGTTCTTTCTTTCTTCTTCTATTTAAAAAAAAACCTGATTATTTAACTGCTAGATGTAAATCTGGCATGTAAAATTGAGAAATGTGCCCTAAGAATATAATATCAAACTGCAATTTTCACCCCAACCAAGTCAGTTTAGAGCGCCAGGAGGGTGAACGTGATTTTTACGGAATATATATGTATATCCTATCCTGCCAACAAGATCCCCACATTTGTCACTCGTTATCTAGGCTCAATAAACAGGAAACGTGAGATAAGCAAATATTTGTTTTTCCACCACGAGGTGAACGATTTCTCGTTGTTGTACACCACCCTGTCCTTGTCGGAAGGCGTTTTTTATAACGTGCGGCAATAATATAACAATCCTGATATTTCATGTTCAAATAATTGCTGGATGCAACCGAGGTGCGACTGCGACAGAAGAGAAGAGAAGCATGAACATCAAACAAAACTCATCTCGGCTGTATGCTTTTAGCTTAATTTCCACCTGCACTCAACTGGGATGTCGGAATGCCCCAACGTCAGGTACGTGACAGAATGACGGAAGTGAAAGAGAGAAAAAGGGATTGTGTCGGTCCGTGTGTGGTTTTATACAACACCAAAGTGCACTCCACTTCCATGCTGACCCCGATCAAATGAGAGCAGTGCATGGGTCTATTTGATAAGCTTTTCAGGAATAAATCTTTGGAGCGGGGAAATAATACTTTGGGAAAAAATCGGGAAACTAAACTAAATAGTATTTTGATTTACACAAGTGTAATCCATTGGAGGAAAGAGGCATCGGAAGTTTGCCCAGAGTAAATACAAAACTGCATTTTAACACGTACTACTTTTATTTTTCCAAAAAAAAGTTCGTGCTTTACACAAGGGTTTATTGTAACATTCATAGATAAATAAATCATGTTTTTGGATGACTTGTGTGGCGAAATTTAGAAAAAAAAAGTTGTCGAGTCCCGACAAAACTTCTAGGTTCGCCTTACTTCAGGCTCCAAATGCAACTTTGTAAACATTCAAAAGAGTACATTTTACAATGGTTTGAAGTGTTTCTTAACCCCCAAAAAAGAAAGTCAGATTCATGAAATTGTCCGCTGTGCATTGGGTTGGGATATACACGGGTTTATTCTGGAGTGCATTGTATCATTTTTTCTCATGACTTTTTCTTCAAACTATCAGACTCGTGAAAAAAAATGTCTTCATTTTACGCTGTACTTTTACACAAAACCATTTCATTCTCATGTCACATAAAAAGTCAAGCATACCAAAAATAGAAAAAATGAAGAAAGTCTAGGAAGAACGTGAAAGATTTTACGCTGCTAATCTACCCCAGTCTACCCCTCAATAGTGCATCCTCTACTTTTCATTTTAAATGAATGGCAAACAATAGAGCACGTGTTTTACTGCATGTGTAGTAGATACATGTACCACGACTGGGGTCATTTCGTTTAAATTATTGATAAAATTAATAAAGTTATACTTCACACATTTGTCACAACCATTTCAACTGAGTGAGTGAGTGAATTCCCAGTGGGAATTTGGTGAATTCTCAATTAGCACCGCTCCGATTTTAAGATTACGCCTTATATGGCATAAAACTACTATTAAAAAAGGAATTCGGCCATTGCATAGGTAAACATTGTCCGCGTCGCGCCCATTACGTTACGTTACGTTACGAGTAGACCGATTTGCAAACAGAAGAAAACACCAGGTTTCAGTTTCACCTTGTCAAAGTCCCGCTTCCGACAACATACTACTACTACTACCCAGGTGTAGGCATTCCTTTCAAGAATTTCGCGTGCTTTACAGAAATAACTCACCCCTGACAAGCTTCCCGTAACCTACACACTCATTTTACCTTTCTTCTTGTTAGATTTTTCTGTGCAAACAAGCTGTTAATACGTTAGTGCGCTCCGTATTCATGCATGCACATTATATGTGCCTTGCTTCTTGGTTGAATAAATGTACGCTTAATTCCGACATGCATTTTCTCGGACTATTTTCCCTTATAGCCCCCGTCGTCGTCGGTCGTCCACAAAATGCATAACAGTGAGAATGAATGCTGATGATGATGCATAAAATTGGTGTATACTCCGGTTTCGTATATAAGATCAAATAACACGTGTAGCCGTGACGGACGAATAAAAAGAAAAGGAACGAAGTTCGTCAGGAGCTGCGTATTTTTTTCTTTTTACTCACCGGAAAAATTATGGAGAAATGCTCACATGCACAGATGTAAACACGAACGAAACAACGGCTCATGTACATGTAATACATTGTGAATACACAATGCTTTGAATCCCGTCGTCGTCGCACATAACATTATTGTAGTATGTAAATGAAAAGCACTTTAGGACATGCCCTGTTTTGATTACTTGGTTTTTCATGGGAAACGTGTAAAACGAGGGAGATGGAGGGTTTTAATGTTTGAGTCAGATTGGCGATGCGGTGACACTGACACTGCTCTGCTGCTACGCAGGTTATCACTTTTGATTATTTCATGATGACAAGGAAATAAAAGAATTTGTAAGAGTCACATCGACAAAACAAGTTATGAATGTGTATGATTCTATAGATATGAATAGAGATGGATATATGAGCAGGATAATCATGTGTTGTAAAATGTATCACGCTGTTTTATTGTCTCGTCGTAATATCAACAATGTGAATTTCGTTTCCTTGTTGTTGTTTTTTATCAATGTTGGTGGCCCCAGTCCTGTCATCCGTTGTGAGTCTCGTAAATTTGTAAAATTGCATATTTTATGATACACATTTGGGTTGTTGGGATCAGTATAGAGCTGATTTTATTTACGTGTTTTCTATAACTGCTCACGCTCTGCTCCCATCTTGCTACGACGGCTCCGTAGAATGAAGAATGTTATTCGTCTCAGGTCTGATTACTGATTTAGAACAAAGTGAAATGGTCTCGGAATCAGAATCGACATGGACGCTAATATGGCATGAGAACGACTTGTTTACATGTCAGCTGGGGACACCATTTCTATTAGTAGTTGTCAAAGACGAGGCTTTTTGTTCCCAAAACGAATTTCCCTGATGGTCCCCCACATCCCCTGAATATTTTTTCATAAAAAATCAGGCTGATATATACACATCCTGTTCATCGTGTTATGGGAGGCGGACGGTGAGAGGTAAAAGCAGTTTTGGGTCTAATACGCTCGTATAAATCATGCATGAACGGAAAATAAAACGGGAATCTGAATCAGCAAGGACATCAGAGGCAGGGGAAAAAAGTGATTTGGCAATTTATTAAATATTCACAATCTTTTCTGTATCCACTTCCTTTCATTTACATATTGGGTCTGTATACATTCTACGATAATGTACATTTATGGATGGATTAGTGACATGAACACACACGTCTTCTCGTGATTCACTTTCCACTCAATCAGTTTGTACATACGTAATCTATAATCGATCTCTCAGTTCTCGCTTTAAAACCGAATTCACTCGAACATGGCCACGCTAGATGTTCAACTAACAATTAGAATGTACCATGATTCGACATTATCCTTTCGAATGAATTGCACTAGACAAAACTAAAGCTTTTTTAAACACTAAAAATATATCGCTTTCAACCTGGGTTCCTTGTATGTAAAATCCTTCATGTAAATTCTTAAATCTGTTTATTCCTCTTGAATAAACATCCGCTACTCGCTACTCCCATTTCACTCACTATTAAATTATGCATCAAGTGGTCGTCAATGACCAGTCATCCATCAATCCATTATTTTCCCACAGTCGGTTGGCTCGATGTCCCTCTGCGCATCCTATCCCTTGTCGATGGTGGTGAAATGGTAATGTGGAGGCACAAAAAGGACGGTGCGAGCAGAAAACTTTGGAATTTCTATTATGCTGAACTGCGTCGGATGGAAATATGATTTGAAAAAAGTTCAAAATAACTGTCACAATCATAGCGGTATGGCTGGGTAGAGATAATTTTGTCCTACTTACAAATAATACTACTTGATGGATTGGAAATAAGTTTAAGTTTGACGTTATTATATTAATCAATTCAAGCCGGGAAGACATTGCTGATAACAGGTTTTCTACCCGGAAATTGTTTGTCTAATAAGTATAAAAATTACTTAATTTGACGGAAATGGCTTATACTTAAACTTACAATTAGTCTTTTAGCACAAGTTTTTAATATGGAGGAAATAATTGCTGTGACAGAATATTTTATCAATGATACAAATTCATTCTTTTCGCAGACATTCAAGATTCCTTAACGTCCGTCCGTCTGACCCATTTCTCAATTTCTACAGCTTTTTAGCAGCGCTATCGAATAACACAAATCCGATAACGCAACTCAACGTTCTAAATATTACATATTGGTTATTATTCTCACGGTTAAACCTTTTAAATCTGATCGACGCATTCATCATTTCGGGAATACTTGACTAGCTCGTCACAGGGCGGTGGTAGTGGATAAACAATGGAAAGGAAAAGGTTTCCCTGTTTCGCTAACTTCACTTGCGAGAGTTTCTCACAGTTTCCTTTACAACAACAAGTTTATCCTCGAACCTCTCTTGAATTTATCATGAGTTGGCTCAAGTTGTCACTTTAACAGAGTTGCAAAGGAAAGGCTTCTTTTTTGCTAGATTAGTAGCAGAGTCTGCATAGACATATCGAGATAAATAATGTGACAACTCTGTTTTGCAATATAATATGTTGTCTCCTCCTTCTGTTTTGTCAATCTTTTAATTTTTCCAATGGGGTTGCCGTCTATTTCTAAAGTGAGATTACGCTCAAAATGAGAACGGATTACTATTACTTGACACCCAAATCCTATCTTATTGTTATGATCGTATACTACAAACTTTTACTCGCATTTACACGTTTCTCTCTGCATGAGAAGAGGAAATTGTCATCTTTAGATGTACATAATATGTGCCTGCCTACTCACCTTGTAAGATATTTTTAGCCAACATGCCTTAAACCCGAATTCCCTTTCTAATACCTATAAATAAACTCTTCTATAGATAACTTTATTTTATAGTGAGTATGTATCGCATTCACCCATTGCACCTGAACGCGCGAGTAAAAAATACCTATAAGGGGAAAATGGGGAGAAAAAAAGTGGGAGGCGAGGCACCGTCAAGAAAAAAAGGAGACAGAGGTTAGGTTGCATGTCGTGATTTCAAGTAATTTCCCGGATTAACTTTCCTCACCGGCGTTACACACACAAGTAAAGCTTTTAGCTCTTATTTTCCCTCTCACTCCCTTTCTCTCTCGTCAAAAGTCTAATAATCCAAGTCAGTCAGTTAGTCAGTACATAAATACGAAATACGAGCAGAAGTAGTAAAGAAGTAGGAAGGAATGGTATAGTGGCAATAACATTCGTCACGAGCCAAAACGACGGTATTTTACTGTTAAAAGAGGAGGGGATAGCTGCACGTCGTCACTTACTGAAGAAAGTGGAAAAACATGCCGCACATTTTATGGATGCACATGCATGCATACCTCACACAAAAAATTTGGCTCCTTGTTCTTCATATTTGTCTTCTATTAAAAAAAAGAGAGCCTGGTCTTTTATGAGTGTGTGATGGAGCCGGCAAGGAACCACACAAGAAAAATACGGTTATGTGGAAGAACAATGTTTCGTATAATATACATTTATTTGTGTCTTGTAAAGTCGTCTTTGACATTTCCGAAAATACTGTTCAGTATTCATTTATGTGAGGATGCTTGGTCACCGTATTATCAATAATAATATTTAAGAATAAAAAAATTACTTAATTATTATGCATTTCCCTTATATAATTGTTTTTAAGATTAAGCGAATGGCTTAGCTTTGGTGCCGTATAATTTATTAAAGAAATTACGTAGGAAGCTGAATGACGACAGATTCATTGCGGTGACTAATCTAGTTTTAATCTGGAGGTGGGAAAAGATGGGTAACGGGTTTTAAGAAACATAATTGTTTTTGAGATTTTGTAAAGTCAATATTCAGGGAAAACATGACACAAGCCCAACCGCAGCATTTTTTTCTCGACTTTTTGTCTTCGGCAACAACAAACCAGAGAGGAAACTGAAACGACCTCCAAAGGTTTTCCAAAAACACTAAAAACCTTCTCCACTTTTCCAACTTTTCGTTTTTGACCTGTCCGATTATTGAAGCATGTGTAATTGGGATTTTTTTGTAGTTTTTTGTGTAAAAAAGTAGAAAAGAAGTCCCGCGTCTGCAAGTATATTACAATCGCAATTGTTGTGCGTTGTGCCCTACTCTCGTTAAATATACACAGACCCGTCTGCACCCCTATTTTAGTTAACTTATATACTCCATTTATTACTACCAACGTGAATGTACACGTACACTTTCCACTACATACCTGGTCTGGAATCGTGAATCGTATTATACTGTGATGTGTGTAACGGAATATTGTGAATGGCCACTGGTCACGCGAAGCAAGTCAAGACAAATCTCAACTTAAGTCTAATTTGTAGTTACACAAACAAAAAAACGGCTCCTTTTCTCCCATTCTTCACGGTCGGTATACATGATACATGCCCACACCAAGAGTTTCGCTCTGTACAAAGAAAGAACTGTTAATGGTATATTATCGATTCGGCAATTTGTCCTCTTCTTGTCAGATCAGATTTGAGATAACTCATCAGGAGGTAGTCAACAGTCATAAAGATCCCGCCGTCCCTCTTTTTACTTCTTAATATGGTGTCCATGCCCATAAAAAACAGCAATAAAAGTGGAGAAATTACTGTGTGAAAAAATAGATATTAGCAGTCGAGAGAAAATATAAAAAAAACATACAGTGAGTGGGCTCACCTTCACCTCCCATGTTGTTGAGAGATTTCTTGAGAATTTCTTCTTTTTTTTCCAAAATTGCTTTCTTCTTGCTACTTGTCTCAGCCAGCCTTCGCTGACTGTAGTAATCATCCAAATGACTTACGACATGATCATGACATCATAACTACTATAAAGTCTAGACAAGTTCAAGTGAAACGTAAATGGGTGTAATGACATGACCCACAGGTAGAAATTCCAGTGAAATGAAATAACGTGTAACTAAATGCGTACACCTACATAATATTTTGGACATTTACCAGAAAATATATTTGACTAATCTAATCAAATGCTGTAATAAGGTATATTATTATATTTTCTATTTCTGTTTCAGAAATGCCACGGTTTGTTGGACCTGTTGTGAACGTCACGGTGCCGTTGGGACGAGAAGCTGTGCTTTCCTGTTCAGTTGAAAATCTAGCTTCTTATAAGGTGGGTACACATATATACTCTAACCCTTATAAAAAGTACGGTTCTACTTTTCTCAGAAATTATATTGTTTGTTGACCTGCTAAACGCTAAATACTAAAATTATTTTCGTGGAAGAAGGGGTAACAAGATACAAAAGAAGAAAGCAGGTATTAGTCCAAAATTCCCATTACCCTCCCAAAGCGAGAGCCCTCCTGAAATGAAAGAATTATTGTTAAGCCATAATCATTTATCTCTAAGCTCAACACTTCATCATTTTTAAATTCATTAATCAGCAGCATTATTCGGTTGTATGAACTCGTGAACAATACACTACTACTACTCTTGGCGAGAGAGCGAGCGACCATACCTGAAATCCCATTTTTATATATCCTCCCTCCCTTGCTCCGTAGTATCACTATATATATCTTGTTTTTTCCTCCGCGTTTTCTTACAAAGTGGGGAAGAGGAGGAGGAGGATAAGGAGAAGAAGAAAGTTGAAAACTTGGAAAATCAAAACACCACCACCACCAACTCTAATACTCCTTAGACAGTTTTACATCCTCATCTTGCACACTTTTCACCAACTTTCGTTACCGAAGAGAGAGAGAGAGAGAAAAAAAAAACTCTACTACTCTTTCCCATATATATGTATATAGTGTGAATAAAATAAGTGGCTTCCCTTTCGCAACCCATTCCTTTTTCCCAGCAGGCTCACACGCTTTTCCTACCGAGAATCTTTTCCATCCATCCGCGTCGAAAAAGTTGGGGAATGGGGAAGAACCGGGAGAAGAAGTTTAAGCCAAGAATTCATCTTTTTGTATTATTATATACTTACTTTGCCGGAGTAGTACGTTGTACGTATATATTGGATACATATCCGAAAATGGGAAATATGGACCAGCACAGCACCACCGCATTAGTAGTGGACGAATATTGTATAAGGAAAAAGGAAAAACAGTAGATCTTTTTTTCCTCTTGTTACTTATTTTCCCGAGAAATATAGGAAAAGTGAGAAGAGGAGTGAGAGGAGTGGTAAAAATGGTAATTTTTGAATCCTTTAGGGAATCCTTTCTCTAATCGCTGAATATGCTGTTTCATTAGCCCCAACTCTGTTGTTATCCGTCTGTAGCGAGATTTATATTCATTAGTGACTTTTACTAGATGATATTACGGGGAGAAAAGGGGGAGAATATTTGGAAAAGAGAAAAAAAAAGAGACAAGAGAGCAACAAACCATGCAAATGCTCGAGCTGTCAGGGTGTTACAATCCTTTTTAAATTTAGGGATCTTCTTGCAGGGCAGACGCTCGCTAGCTAGCCTCCTCGGTCGAAACCTATAATAAACTGAATAACTGTAAAGTAGTTGATATCATTATTATTAAACCCTGCATCCATTGATCATTTTATATCCTACGGAATTGGATGGATGAGCAGGGTTTGACTTTTATTGCCATGAGTCACATCACCACACCACCGCCACCACCACACATCTATATTTAGATTCACAGGACGACGGGGAAAAAGAGAAAATCTGTTTCTTTCCTTCTTTCCCACGAGGTAAATTTATTACATTTCAATTTTCCCTTATCGGCCCTCCTTCGAAAATTTTTTAAGGGGAATATTTGGTGGCAAACAAGTCGATGGGCTGGAGCATTTGCATATCATTACGAGGAACACCGACCCGAGACACACACGCAAGTCGCAAGTACAAGTGTGTTCCAAACACGTTTCTACGTTTGTTTCTTCTCTCTGTATCCGCCGACTCCAAAAATTATATTGTGCAGTAGTAGTAGTTAGTGGACTACCGAGATAAATTAAAATATATCCCTTGTCCACACTCTCTTTTCGTTCCCGACTGCATTAAAACCCTGATTTATGTGTTGCTCGCCGCGCTCTAGGCTCACACGCAGAGGAGCAAATTATCTTGTAATTTGGACTAGTTTTACAACTTCCTTATTACGTGTGTTTTCTTTCGTTACAGGTGGCATGGGTTAGAGTCGACACACAGACAATTCTCACCATTCACACTCATGTAATTACGCGGAGTCACCGGATCGGACTTTCCCATACCGACAATTGGACGTGGAATTTGCACATCAGGAATGTTAAAGAGGGGGACCGGGGATTCTACATGTGTCAGATCAATACAGACCCGATGATGAGTCAAAATGGCTATCTTCAGGTTGTTGGTTAGTAGAGAAAAAGAAGAAGAAAGTCGTTATCTATACGTACTATACGTTACGTGCTCTCCTCAGCGGGCCTCGCTCGCCTCGCTCAACCTGTATATTTACCAAAGTAATTAACGACATTTTCACGGTCAAATTTCAGTTCCGCCGGATATCCTTGATTATCCCACAAGTACAGACATGGTTGTGAGGGAAGGAGCCAATGTAACGTTGGTTTGCGCCGTCACCGGCTTTCCTCAGCCTACCGTGACGTGGCAGCGTGAGGACAAGAATAAAATCACCTACGGCGATGGTTTAGGTAAGAAGAAACAAGTCGGCAAGCAAAGTGAAGGTGGTAATGGTGACGTGACCACGTGGAGCTTATGGTCTACGTGATAATAATGATGTACATAATTTTACATTTATGAATTAATGCATATTCCACACCGCCGCGCTCGTAACCTTCAAGGTAGCCCGACAAAACTGATATTGATTACCTGAAAAAGTGCAAACTTTGCATGGTTATAATAAACCTTTTATTCTCGGCCAGTGNCAAACTTTGCATGGTTATAATAAACCTTTTATTCTCGGCCAGTGCATGCATGAGCCCTGTCCCTGTGGCGGCAGGTGTGTGGAGCATTCCAAGTGTCACTCTTTCTACAAATTAATTGCAAAGTCTCTAATTATTTTGGCGAAACATTCTGTTAGTGTATTACAAAAGAGAGCGAGGGGAAGGGAAAAGGGTTGCAGGTAAGGGACAGCAAAAGTGACGCATACGCTAAACATGAGACATTCATTTTACCCTGGTGAGGTGGTATCAGACAGAGCTACACACTTCATGCACGCACCACCACCACCACTCTCGCCTCTCCACACCAACTTTTCCAACAAATCCATCTGACTGAACACATGAAAGAGGCTCACCAGCAGGGGGCAAACCAAGAAGTGAGATCAGAGCTACACACTTCATGCACGCACCACCACC
The DNA here is from genome assembly GCA_036850665.1 of Dicranocentrus wangi. NCBI lineage: Eukaryota > Metazoa > Arthropoda > Collembola > Entomobryomorpha > Entomobryidae > Dicranocentrus > Dicranocentrus wangi. The sequence continues at coordinate 2,754 of JAANSN010004526.1, read as the reverse complement.
ACCACTCTCGCCACTCCACACCAACTTTTCCAACAAATCCATCTGACTGAACACATGAAAGAGGCTCACCAGCAGGGGGCAAACCAAGAAGTGAGAAGCCACAAGAGTCAGACAGACAGAGCTACTATATACGAGCGTGTATTATGTTATACAGTCTGAAAAAGGGGTTTGTTTTCTTCTTTTTTTCCTATTAGAGCAACATTTTCACTGCAGTGCATATATTGCGCTCAAATAGACATATCTGTTTTGGATCGTGGTGGGACACTAAATTGATAAAAGGAAATGAAATTGAGTGAGAAATGATTCCAGGACATCCTTCTCCCCGCCTTTAACAAAGGAGTAGCAGTTGATTCAATAATAGTAATATAAAATGATGAGAACAATGATAACAGTTGTAATAATAAAAAGGGGGAGAATGCCACCTGGTCTGGCCTGGCTCTCCATGTTTTTTGGCACAAATACGACAAAATATTATTATGGAATAATTTTATGTGGAAAAAACTAAGAATTTCTGAAATGTACTTTTTTTGTCTGTCTGTGAAACGGGGGGTGGGGAGATGGGAGTAAAGAATGCGGTTTAAGAGTCAGCAGGGGGATGTGATGTGATGTGATGCAGTAGGTATTATAAAGGCACAAGTTGTTTTTTCTTTCTCGTCTGCATTGGAAAAAGGGAAAGTTGAGAAAAGTAGGCATACACAACACATGCATGCGTCTACCTAGCCAAAATCCAAAATGTCCCAAAACAGGACCAAGGTTATTGTCCCAAACTTTTAAAGGAATGCACCCCGTCGGGGTATCGTATAACACGGGTTTTGTACAAAGTTTTCTTCAAGTCCTTCCACAAGGAAAATTGAAAAGGAAGTGCATGAATGAATTCTTAGAAATGCATCAAATGAATTTGGATCCTGGTCGCGGTGCAGTAAAATAAGTGGTAAAGAAAGTAGTGGAATAGGTAGAGGAGAACTAAACTGCATATATAGGCTCCTCCGTCCGACATTATGTGATTTGATGGTTGATAAGTTGAACGGAATTTTGGAACTGATTATGGAAGTGCATTATTGCTATTATTATACCTATCTCATCTCATATATTTTATGGACTCTAGTGGAAAATGTGGTGGGGGAGATGCTGAATTTGACCAAGGTGAATCGACTTCACATGGGTGCATATCTTTGTATAGCGAATAATGGGATTCCACCAAAAGTCAGTCGCAGAATACTCATCATAGTTCACTGTAAGTTTTTTTTATGGTTTTTATTAGTATTGGACAAATATTTCCTGTTTTGTAAGGGGAAAAGGAAAAAAATGTCATTGTGGGTCAACATGTTTTTTTCTTCTTCCGTAGTTCCACCTATGATATGGGTTCCAAATCAACTTGTTGGGGCAACGGAAGGGGAAAACGTGGTTTTGGAATGCCACTCGGAGGCATACCCCAAGTCAATCAACTACTGGACCAAACTCAATGGAGATATCATTGTATCCGGTGAGTAGAATCCATTCTCATTACAAGCTTAAAATTTTCAAGAGGTCACTAATTAACTAGCAAATTTTAAACCATTAATACCGGTAATGCATTTGGAATTGTTTCAATAATTGCCGTGTAGCAGTGGACGGCTCACCTATCGATAGTTACAACGGTAAGGGATTGATTTTCCAGTAACAATATTCTTTTAGCAAAATGTGCGTTAGCAGTATTTATGAGTCGATTAGTTTTTAATGCATTATTCCGTGCTCAACTGCTCGAAAGATTCATCACACTTCGCCATTAGTTGTTTATATGCAGAAACACTACGTCAGAGGTTTCTCGTCCGAGGTTTCTCGTCCGAGGTTTCTCGTCTCGAGGTTTCTCGAACTATTGGAAGCGATTTTAAAAAAATGCAAAATCCCCAGTAATTTCAATTTCGACAGTTTCCCTCGCCCAAATTCGCCATTTATCTTCCTATTAACCTTCATCACATCGTTTATTCCTCCCTTTAATATATACCTATGCTTATGCGTATCTCCTGTAATTGTTTAAATAAATTTTGGACGTCGAAATGACGAGCGAAACTGACAAAAAACTATACATCAAATAATATATGAGCAGTGAGCTTTCTCCACTTTTATACCATTCCTTTCTCATAATAACGCCCACCCTTTCATCGGTCTTTGACTTTTTCCCCTTTTCAAAGTCAATGTGATAGCAATGCACCCCAAAATTCCAAGTTCCTTATATACGTACTTCCACACTGTATGCGATGCACGGGAGATGCCAAGAAAAGAGAAATCATCACAGAATGAGAAAAAGGAGTTCAAGATGACATTTAAGGAAAAAAAGACAAGAGCCCTCCTTGCATCAGTCTTTTTTGCTTTTCTTATGAAAATATGAAAACATGCTCGAAGGATTCTGGATATATAGTTAGAGTGCAGACAGAGTTGATAAAATTGTGCTATTTCTATATTATTCTTCATCTTCACCACCCACCACCACAACACACACCGTATATATATATATTATTACTTTTTATCGGGGTGGTGGTGGTGGATGGATGGATGGTGGCGTGTGCGTTGTGTAAGAAGGAAGTATATTACCTTACTATACTACAAATAACTGCCAGCTGAAAACTCATTCCTTCCGCGTCACGGATACTTTCCTCTCATCTTACATTTCCTCAATATTCAATTTTCTCCTCTCAACAAAGGAAAAGGAGAGTTCGTGGCAAAAAAAATCAGTAGTATTTATAATATGTGGAGGAGGAGGAAGCTGTTCATAAA